>JAPYYV010005528.1:0-15295 GCA_030522625.1 Copidosoma aretas | reverse complement strand
ATATGCAAATACATAATGATATTTTTTTAGATTATGATCGATCGAATAATCTCTGTTATTATCGAATAAATAAATGTATAACAATTTTTATTAATTATAAAATAATGATTCAAAAATTATTATATCGACATTACATCTATTACTAGTAATAGCTTTTATTTATGACTTTCTGGAAACTGACAGTTTAATGTACTAATATTTATTACAATCATCATGCTTATAATGTTTCATGTGCTTCTTGAAATGATGTTTGATTTTAGATTGACTGGGTAATCGTAGTGCTGCTACTGTGATGCCAATGTACATTCTCCTCTCCGAGTTCGTATTCCAGAGGCAACGCTCCTTTTCGTGATACTCCATGCGCATCATTTCCCGTCTTAGTTTCTGCCTACAGAATGCAGCTGTCTCTCGCACTAGTGATAAGCGTGTATGTGCGTGCCACGTGTTACTGACCTAGACATTGCTTCTATTAAAAATATCAGTAACTAAATTTTGTTTGTCTCCATTCCATTCCAGAATCATCGTTTATCAAGTTATTCGTACAACCTTGCATGCATGAAATATTTGTCATCGCCAGTAGTAGTTTTGCATTGATAGTCATCGTGTTATCGTTACCGCAAGTACTAGCTGTGTATTCTTACATGCCACGTATCTTTAACCCCCTGTTTGCAGGGCTTGTGCGATCACCTAAGTCACTGCTTGTAAAGTCTTAATGAAGTTTCACTAAGTATGCCTTATGACAGAATCAATTTAAAGTAGAGTCACAGTAAAGTCTCCATAAAGTTACCTTAATGTCTAAGTATTCATACAGATATAGTAGAGTATTTATAATACCGATAAAAATTTAACTTATCACATAAGCAGGGGTTGAGCGGCACTTAAACGGCACTTGAGCGGCCCTTCAAAGGAACGTTAGCGACACTTGGGCAGTACGTGAGCAAGACTTGAGCGGCACTTCAGCGGCACTTGGACGGCACTTGGGCGGCACTTGGGCGGTATGTCAGCGGGACGTAAGCGGCACTTGAGCGGCGCATGCGCGGTATTTACGGGCATTTCGGGGCACTCACGCAAACTCGGGGGGACTTACAGGCACTTACGGGTACTTGTGGGCACCTGTCGGTAATTACGATACTGACGGGCACTTGTCTGTACTTACGGGCACTTACGACTACTTGCATGTACCGGAACTCTTTGGTACTTACGGGCAATTAGGGGGTACTTAGAGGCACTTACGGGTACTTACGGGAACTTGAGGTACTTACGGGCACTTTCGGGTACTTACGGGTAATTACGGGCATTTGGGGGTACTCAAGGGTACTCAAGGGTACTCGCGGATACTTTTGGGTACGTTTGGACACTTACGGGCACTTGGGGATACTTGCGGGTACTCGGGGGTACTTTCGGGTACTTTTGAGTACTTATGGGCACTAACGGGTACTTACGGGCACTTGTCTGTACTTACAGGAACTTATGACTACTTTTATGTACCGCACCTCTGCAGTACTTAGGGGCACTTAAGTGTATTTACGGGCACTTACGGGTACTAACGGAAACTTGAGTTACTCACGGGCACTTACGGGTACTTACGACTACATGCATGTACTTACAGGAACTCCGGGATACTTACGGGGACTTCCGGGTACTTGTCTGTACTTACGGGCACGTACGACTACATAAGTTATATACCGATAAAAGTTATATTTTATATTATTTTTAATATTTTACATTAAATTGTATAATACCTCAAATGCCTAAAAGTACCTAATAGTAGCTGTGAGTGCCCATAAATGCCCGCAAGCACCCAAACGAACCCTAAAGGAGACGCAAGTACCCCTGTGCACCTTCAAGTACCCCGAAGTGCCCGAAAGTACCCCAGAGTTCCGGTACATGCAAAGAATCGTAAGTGCCGATGAGTACCAGCACATGTTTATATGTACCTTAAGTAGACAAAAGTACCTGAAAGTACCCGTAAGTACCAACAAGTGCTCGTAAGTACCCGTAAGTGCCCATATGTACCCGAAAGTACCCGGAAGTGCCCAAACGTACCCAAAAGTACCTGCAAGTACCCCCGAGTATCCGCATGTACCCCAAGTGCTCGTAAGTATCCGTAAGTACCAGCTAGTCTCCACAAGTACCCTCGAGTATCCGCAAGTACCCCTAAGTGCCCGAAAGTACCCAGAAGTGCCAAAACGTACCCAAAAGTACCAGCAAGTACCTCTAAGTGCCCGTAATTACCCGTAAGTACCCAAAAGTGCCCGTGAGTACCTAAAGTACCCGTAAGTACCCATAAGTACCTCTAAGTATCCCAAAATGCCCGTAAGTACGGAAGAGTTCCGGTACATACAAGTAGTCGTAAGTGCCCGTAAGTACACACAAGTACCCGTAAGTACCAGTAAGTACTGACTAATGCCCGCAAGTACCCGTAAGTGCCCCTAAGTACCCGTAAGTGCCCATTAGTACCCAATAGTACCTGCAAGCACCCCCAAGTATGCGCGAGTGCCTCCAAGTGCCCGTAAATACCCCACATGCACCGCTCAAGTGCCGCTTACGTCCCGCTGACATACCGCCCAAGTGCCGCCCAAGTGCCGACCAAGTACCTCCAAAGTGCCGCTTAAGTACGGCCGAAGTACCCTCTAAGTGCCGCTAAAGTGCCGCTCAAGTCTTGCTCACGTACTGCCCAAGTGCCGCCAACGTTCCTTCGAAGGGCTGCTCAAGTGCCGCTTAAATGCCGCTCAACCCCTGCTCCTGTGATACGTTAAATTTTTATCGGTATCATAAATATTGTACTATATCCGTATGAATCCTCAGGTTTTAAGGTAAATTTATTAAGACTTTACTGTGACTCTACTTTAAATTGATTCTGTCATTAGGCATACTAAGTGAGACTTTATTAAGACCTTACAAGCAGTGAATACTTCATTTCGACAAGTTTACAAACATTAAAGAATATTTGATCTTTATTGAATAGGCCTATGGCGATCACGAAAGACGACTTAGGTGATCGCACAAGCCCTGCAAAGGTTAAAGATACGTGGCATGTGAGAATACACAGCTAGTACATGCGATGACGATTGCACGATGTTTATCAATGCACAACCACTACTGGCGATGACAAATATTTCATGCATGCAAGGTCGTACGAATCACTAGATAAACGATTATTCTATAATGGAATGGAGACAAAAAAAATAAATTACTGATATTTTAATAAAAGCAAGGTCTAGGTCAGTAACATATGGCACGTACATACACGCTTATCACAAGTGCGAGAGACAGCTGCATTTTTCAGGCAGAAACTGAGACGTGAAATCATGCGCACGGAGTATCGCGAGAAGAAGCGTTGCCTCTGGAATAGGAACTCGGAGAGGAGAATGTACATTGGCATCACAGTAGCAGCACTACGATTACCCAGGCAATCTAAAATCAAACATCATTTCAAGAAGCACATGAAACATTATAAGCATGATGATTGTAATAAATATTAGTACATTAAACTATCAGTTTCCAGAAAGTCATAAATAAAAGCTATTACTAGTAATAGATGTAATGTCGATATAATAATTTTTGGATCATTATTTTATAATTAATAAAAATTGTAATACATTTATTTATTCGATAATAACAGAGATTATTCGATCGATCATAATCTAAAAAAATATCATTATGTATTTGCATATAATGTAGAATAGAAGATACGCCTGCTTGGCTTCACTAATGTTTATTAATTTTCTAATTTGTATGCCAAGCAGTCAGTCGCTAGTGACCCAATAGACTGTCTCTGCTTGATTATTGATTATTAATGGAAAAAACTAATATCCAAGCACGTAATTCCCAATAACTAAATTTGCTTACTTGGCTTTACAATAATTATTTTCAAAAAATCATATGCTTATTAGTCCATCATATTATTTAATGAATAATAACTTATTCTAAGGGAGCTTAGTACTCCAATAATCTCGCCTGTTTTATCGTTGAATTAATCAATTTATAACTATTCAAGCAAGAAAAGTTTGGCAACTCACTGTGCTAGCTTCCTCGTTCATTAATTAATTTAATGATTAGGCGAGCGAACTCATTGGAAAACTTAGCTCCCTTAAAATAAGTTATTATTCTTTGAATAATAAGATGGACCAAATAGCATATGATAATTAATGATAATTAATCAACAATCGTTAAGCCAGGCGAAAGTATTGAGTTACTGGGAATTGACTTCTCGGGATTTAGATTATTCATCTAATTAACAAAAGTTAAACCAAGCAAGACTGTTAGGTCACTGGGGATTGCTCGTTTGGCTTAAAGACTAATAAAGCTTACAGAGCGTATTGGGTTACTATGGACTTCATGGCTTGGGATTTAGTAATTTAAGTTACTTAGAGCCTACTGATTGAATAAGTGTATTATTATTTCTATTAAATGGGAAATAGTGCAAACGGCGCGATTAAAACTTTAAGAACGCACTGCAACATCTTTTTACATTGCTAAGTGCAGGCTTATGTAGTCGGTTGATGCACTATGACGTTATGCCTGCCCATCTCCAGCTTGCCGTTTACTTTGTGCGGCCTAATTTGTGCATCAAATATTTAATGCTTACACTGCCCATTGCACCGCTCATGGTTATGTATAAACGAACGGAATCACTGTCAGTGATATTGATAAAGAATAGTCAGGCATGTACAGGCGACGTTTCTAACCCAGGCTGTACTTTATCACTAACATTGTCAATTAGTTTGAAAAAATTATACTTGACCAAAGCACATTCTGTAAATACCTTTTTTCTTATTTTTGTTTACTTTTTATTGCCCTTTCCGCTCAGCATTTGATTATAAGACACGGTGTATGCATATATATATATGAATATATAGCCACTCTAACATATGTACATATAGTCACACTGCTGCATGGTGGAAATCGTAACGTGGCCGTAATAAGGTCTTAGCTGGGCCTCTGTTACAGCTAAGGTACGTCAGGCAAATATTAGGGGCGTTTGATTTTCATCTTTCGGTCGCTTACTCTCATGTTTCAAGTTTATCTGTACATAGTAATCGCTTGACAAGCAATTAACTATATATATATACTTATATGGAAGATATTTGAACCTTGACACGGTTAGTCAGAAGGCCAACACTGTACCTTACTTACTTCGCCAGAGCGGATTAGATACTGGCTATGTCATTTCAGTCCATATAAATTGAAAGTGCTATGTATTATTTTTGGCACTTAATGATTAAATCTATTTCAACTTTTACTTATATATTTATAGATATTCATAGTACATAATCAATGTTAATTTCTAGCATTGGAAAAGTTTTTCTTACAATGAACAATTCATACGATTTATTCATTTTTTTTATTAGTTATTAACTAATTATTCTTGATCATTCAGTGTTTAATTTATCTTCATGCATTTTATACATAATATGTATGCATATATATTTAGTTTCAAATTTTGTTCAATTTAACTCCATTAACTTGATATTATATAATATAAATTATAATGACTGTATAGCAACCCGATCCGAAATTCTATCTTGGCGGTAGCTTGGCCCTACGTAGGCAGCCTAGCTAACCTACCATTGTCCTAGCGAGGCTAATGCATGGAGGTAAATGGCACCGTGTGAAGGGGGCTAACTTTGGCCCTACATAAGCGTCCTAGTGAATGAAACTATTTTAATAAATTATTGTAATGAAGCATACAAGTGAGTAAAAAGTAATATGTACGGCTAGTATATTGAGCTACTGATAGAAAAATTCGGTTTATTTTTTATAAAATGCATGGACGGATGATGCACATGAAACATTAGAGTTAAATAAATAGATGGTAATTAAATGAAAAAAAAAAACGTTCGGGTAGTGGGACCCCCGGTAAGAACAAAGTTCCTCCGATACGATTTTGAAATGAAATTTCAAAAAATGAAGTATCCCAGTATATAAGAATGCTAAAAAATACTACCAGTTATCGGACGAATAAATAATTCTTAGACAAAACCAACTTGAGTTGATGAGCGATGTATAGTTAACCTAAATTAAAGTGCATAAGCATGCGTATAAGACTCTTATAAATATTTTGTAAAATAAAACTTAACAGATGACGTACCTAATAATATTATTAACAATAATAATAGTAATAATAAAAATGTATGGTCTTCTTAGTTTAAACTAAAAGTCATGAAAATATAATAAAATTTATAAAATATGAAATACATCATCATTGTTTATTTGTGTAGTATACAAAAATTAGTTATCCTACAATACATGGCTGTTCATCGCATTCTATCATAGAAACAATTGGTTTATGGTAAATGAAGTATGATACATATGTTTGTGATTCCATTTTATTCAGATATCTTGAAAAAACAGCATCTATAGTTGTGCCGTACTTTGTTGTTGACTGACTTGGATCATTGTTGATAGTCAAGTTTAATTTTTCGTGAAAAATTTTGTGAGCGGCTCAGACGTTTTATCAGCAAAATTAACATTGAAGTCACCTGCCAAAATTAGTGGAAGCTTGTGGGAATTAGTATTCAGTAATGGAGCACCATCTTCAGTATACTCTGGTAATGTTCTATGTATTTGAAAAATTATGTCCTCAATTTTTTGATTAGGTGAAACATATATAACAACCATGACTAATTTAACACCATACTCCATCGTACATACGGCAGAACATATATCGGCAACATCTGTGAATCTCACATTCAGATCCAAAGTATTTCTGATGATTAATTTCATGTTTGTAGTGACAATATTAACTGTATTTTGTGTATTTTATATATTGCGACTCCTCCAACACGAACTGCATTCCATTTAAAATAAGTAATACAGTCAAAATTAGGTATGACGAATTCTTCATTGTTTCCCATGCAAGTCTCAGACAGTAATAACACATTACAATTTCTAGTAACCGAGTCTGTTAAGGCATACTTATGATTTTTCAGACTTTGGCAGTTGAAACTGAAAGTTGAGACACCTTTGTTTTTCTTAATAAAATCAATAATATTCTCTGCTTTAGTTCGTAAAGTCTGTAAAGATAATCTATTGAATTTTTGCACTAACGATACAGTTGATACAGCTTGTCTACGGTTATGGTCAAATCTAAATTTAGTTGAATCATCATGAGGTGTTACAATAAATAAACCTTTAATGTTTGTTACGCGAGAAAGTGCAACGTAAACGAGCGATTGCGAATGTGTCTTATCGTACTCATAAACTATTTTACTGAATGTTTCACCCTGTGATTTATGTATAGTCATAGCACAAGCTGCAATCACAGGGAAATATTTACGTTTTATAACAACTTGTTTATCCCTGGTTAATGAAATAGTACTTGTTCGTAGTCCAATTGGCACAGCAAAATTACTAAGTTTATTTTGCACTGCTAAACGAGCAACTTTTTTTCTAATTTTATTACCAATTTTACTTGAAGTAGGAAATTCCAACAATGTTCTGCAAATAATTTGTTTCTCGTTATAATCATAATGCATTAACTTTCGAAGTGCACCGTTCGCCAACCCATCAGATACATCTATGTTGGTGGTAATGAGATATTTTTTTTTAACGAAAGTAATAGTGTATGGCAAACTACGAGTCTCAATGACAGACTATTTGTAGAGCTTCTGTCTTAGATCACGTTCCTGTTTAGTATTTTTTGTTCCAGTAAATACATCTATGGCTGTAGAAGTAACTTTTTCTGAAGATTGTTACAATACGTAATTGTTGTAGTTTTCAACATTAATATTTTTGAGGAATAAACGAATTCGATCAGGACACTTTTCTTGAGCTTCAGCTTTTGTGAAAAATCTTGACTCAATAAGTCTAAATTCATGTTCTTCTAACATAGTACCACTACCTATTTTAGTTAAAGCAGATGAAAATTCGACATTTGCTTGCCTCATGACCTCTGTAAGTTCAAAAAATCGTAACTTACGCCATAGATGTGGTGCAATCATCCGCATTCGAATAGGTTTGTAAATAGGAGTTGCTCTAACTGGCGGTAACTGACGTAAATCTCCGATTAAAATTACGTCAATACCATCAAAATCATTGTCATAATTTCCTGTGATTTTTTTTAAACGCATGTCTATTTGAAGTAATAATTCTGCTCCAATCATGCTCACTTCGTCAATTATCAAAACTCTAACATACTTGAAAAGTGATCTATATAATTTTAATGATTCTAATGATAAAGAAAGCAGGTTCAAAACAGTAATTTTAAGAGCAGTGTGAACGGTTGTACCGTCAATTGCTACAGATGCTTTACCAGTTGAAGCACATGTTATATAGGCATTGCAATAGCCATCATTATCTGTAAAACGATTGTATATTCTCATTATAAGCTTAATAACAAACGTTTTACCACAACCAGCTGGACCAGTAAAGAATAATTGTAGCGGCGGCTGATCTTTCGTTTGAAGGTGATAAATTATTTACATTAATAGATTTTTTTGCTTATCATTCGCATTCTTCATTAATTGATGAAATGTCTGAGAATCCATCAAATTTTCTCTTCGTCTTGCAATAACGCCAAGTTTACTAAGCGCTGCATGTTATATATCAGCATTAACAGCTGAGTGTGTGTCGTCACATAATCGCTCGTATGGATCTTTGTCAAAAGTAAATCGGGCTCTATTTTCTTATTCTTCTTCTTCATCGGCATATTCAGTTTCTCTATGTAACTGCTTGCAAATTTCAAGAGTTTTTTGTGTATCTAAATTTGATTCAAACTCCTTCCTGCGGTCTAAAATAAGATTCTCATTGTCTTTATATATTTGAATAAATTTACTGTCTGCTAGAACATCATTGTCTTCACTTAAAAACGGAATGTTCAGTAATATCACCTCCCGTGCGTAATCATGAAAGTTATCAGCCATATCGTAATTGCGATACCTAATAACTCTAGGCTTCTTTTTTTTTGTATAAACTCCTTTGTAATTTACGTAATAGTTAGCCGCAAATCATGACAATGTTGTATTCGCTAGACTCTCCGGACGTTTTTCATATTTATCAAACACATTTTCTTTCCATATATCTATACAATCATCATCTAATTTGTTCAATTATTTCATGCTTGTTTATGCGAATACGTTCGGTAGGATACATAGTTGGTATATAGACAACCACTACAGATGACTTGGCCATGGATCAAGTAATAAATACCATGCAGCTTCTTGAGCCGACATTTCAACAGAGTGAAAAACATTTACACCAATTTTTCTTGTTATCTCAACTGTATCAAACTCCGGATTATCATCCATAATTTCAATGATTTGCCGTTGTAAATTATTTATACCACTGTTGTGTTTGTTAACGTACTCTACTACGCATGCAGCGCAAGATAATTCATCCTGAATAATTTGAAAGTCCTTGTTAGATTTGAGATGATGTAAAACAAACGGATTTAATGAATTGAACCATTTTTTGTGCTGGTGTTCGTCGATAAAATAACTTTGGTCTAGTGATACCAGAACGTATGATAATGTATATCAGAGACGATGTGATTATGTTCATAAAAATCGTCGAAATCGTTATAATCAAAATTTTGCAAATTTGTTCTGAGCATTGCATAATGTTCTTTTAAACGTTTACAATTATCAGCATTATAATCTTAATCAGTCTCTTTCATTGGCAGTAAAGTCACCATATTTATAGACGGCATAAAAGGCGCCCCGAATCTGCACTTTTCTTTTTCATGTGGATCCATCTTCTTGTAGCACGTAAAAGTGTGCTTATGAGTTTGAAGCTTAATATTACCAGATGCTTCTGAAGCTGATACCGAAACTAATTCATCAATCATCTGAATAATATTACTATTATTACTCAATAAGTCTTTTAGTGCATTGTCTAGCCATAAAATAATATGAGCATGAGGACTGCCTCGATGCTGAAACTCTATTCTTTTAAAATATTCTATCACACGGTATTTTCCAAACGGACTTTTGTTTTTTGACTGTAGAGTATTTAATAAGCAATTTACTAGTTTATTCAAGTAAATTGCACAAGTAACGGCATCTTCATTGACCAATTGTGCTTTTTGTATATAATTCATTAGAGCTAAAGATTCAACAGTAATAGTAGCTCCAGCATTTTTCATTTTAAACAGCAACTGTAGTAGATCCGTCCAACCAGTTTAGCACTCATTGTCATGAACGCAGTTGGTGAACCTAATTGTCTCATGATTGCGAATAGATCTCTTTTTTGATCAGCCCAATACCAAGCAGAATTTGGTAGACAACGAAGAAAAGCAAAGTCATTTTGTATTAGCTCTTTTGTGATATTTGTATTTCGTCCAACATGTTTGAAGGCCACTGTTAGAGCATCGCTGACACGTATCCTCATTATTTTAGTCGCCAAGTATAAAAGATGTTGAGGATCAGCGCCTCGTCTATCAGTATGTCATAGTTCACTAGTAGTTTGTTGAAATGGAGTTACAGTTATTCCTTCATTGCATTCTCTTAACTGTCCCCCATATATAGTGGGAAAAGAAAGCTCTTCAGCATATCTGACAAACAATAAACTAATTGGAACGTTATTTTCGCCTGGTGCTATGAGCAAAAACTTATCTTCATTCCACATCAGAGTTTGTTGTTGAGCTGTGACATTGTCTTCAATAGGTACGTGTTCGCTAATATCATCCATTATAATTGTATGACTGATTTCTTCGCAACCCAAAAAGTCCTCATCTATCGATATATTATGATGAATGTACAGTGGTTCTTTGACTAAATAAGACAACCATGCTTTTATATTCTTTTTAATAATAAGTCCGTGAACATAACTAGTTTCTATATCAATTTTTTGTGAGGTGAAGATAAAAGCAATAATCGTCATCAACATTTCTGGGAAGCTTTTTTACCATAGTTTGAACGTCAACAGGAACGTTAATTATTTGTGCATAAATACCATACTTTTCATGAACATGTCTAAGTCGTCTGATTTGCATGAAATGAATCCTTGGTGAAATTATTCGCTGCTCTATAAGATTTAATTCTGGTAAGTGGGATGGAAGAGCTGGGTACGAAAATCCATTATACGTCGATAATATCGGTATGTTATTTTTATCTAAAGCTGCTTTACATGTTGTGCAAACTATAACAGTAGTCCCTGCAACATAATTCTGAAAAAGTGTAATAATTTAAATATTAATCATACTGAACGTATACTACCAAACATAAAAGATAATATTTGATATTAACCGGCAATATTTTTCTCAAAAGTGTATCGTGTACGCTAGACGTTGATTTTAAATCAGTTTTCCACCAAAGCCTGTCACAAACCTTATAAGAATGACCAAAAGTATTATTTGTAAAACGCTTAAGAAAGTCTATGTGTCCAGTTACATGGCTGTCGTAGTTTCTGTAAGCTGTCCTTGTAACATTTACCTCGCAAGGTACGTCATCTGCAACGGATTCCAAAGAATTGTAGTTGTGTTGCTCTGAAGTTGCTTGAGAATGCCTTCTGTTATCTACAACAATGTTTTTAACTACGATGTACGGAGTAAAGTTCTCATCTCGTAGATGTAGGTGTATAAGTTTATTAAAATTGTTCACTTTAAAATCACAATATATTAATTTTTCTTTGTTAATATTGTTATCGTAATAGTGAAAATGAACGCACATATTATTGTTGTAAAGTTTAGCAAAGATATATATTCAATCTATATCTCCGTATTCTACATTACTGTATAGTATATCTGTTGCACTAACGGAATCTTGACACGATTGCAAGAATGTTGATTCACGTAACTGTCGTCAAAGATCCAAAGGTGAAAAATCAAACCGAAAAATTTGTATACATGCGTAAAATAAACAGTTTCCAGGAGGATTCGTAGGAATGTCTGTATCGTGACGTAAAATATCATTTGGCTTAGCGCAGTCATCATGCTGCTTATACAAGTAATTTTTTTCAACAAGACTTTTGGGAAAGCGTTGTGACGTGCATTGTTCTGCAGCATTGTGAATTTGCCGTTGCGAAGGCAAAGGAACTTGTGACACCGTAGAAGTGTTAATGTTATTGTGCTCCACATGTTTGACATTTGTTACACTGCTGAAATAAATTCAGAATAATGAATGTACTTTAAACAAAGTAAAAATAGTCATAAGCATATATATAAATAAATATTGGTATTACGTCGTTAAATCGTTATGTTGTGTTGCATATGAAGAATCATCAAGTGGAATTTGTTTTTTTTTTAAATCTTGAATTGTTGTAACAAGTTATATTCCGTGAAGCATGACGTGCATCAACTTGTTCAGAAACATCATCGAAGATGGATTCTGTTTTTTGTCTTTTTATTTTTGGCTCTTGAGGTTGTTTGTCATTATGTTTCGCTACGTTTGCGGAGTTTCTAGAAGAAATAATTCAACAAAAATTACGTATAAAACAGAAAAAAAAGACCAGAAACATAAATATTCTTACGGTAGATTACGATCTGCATTTATCTCATCTGTTTTTTTAAGTTTCTGACGCTGTCGATACTCTTGTTGACGTTGAGCATTACTTTTTCTCTCACGCTTTGGTGCCCTGAAAATGTAATTATGCAAGCTGGGCTTGTTCTCTCACCCCTCTTGTTGATACGCTTACGCTTGAGTACAAAAATGAATTGAAAAATGTAGTATGAATGTTACTTGAATGCCGTTATACAAAATTAACTAGTATAAATTAAGGAGTAAATAAAACAATTATGTTAAGAGAAAGAAAGTAATATAACCTACAGATCCTAACCTATAGCAAGGGAAAAAAAAAAATGAGATAGCCGAGACGCGAACCCGGCCCTCCTGATCAGCAAGCAAGTGTGTAACCAGCTGAGCCCAATCGAACGATACATTCGTATTATTATTTGTGCCCATATGACAGTTCCAATTTTTGTTTGTTTTAGTTATTAAATATCATATCATAAAAATACAAATAATTTGTATTAATCACATACCAAGTATTAACATTTTGATAATTCATTCTTATTTTTTTGTTTTACTCTGAAAATTTCATGTGATTTTTGTAATATACAGTATAATATTGACTTTAAAATAAATTAAATTGTCTAAATTACGTATACGTGCAAACAATTCTAAATTCTAATTAATATAATTAAAATTGCAAAAAGTTACTTATTCCCCAAAAACTTTCTTTTTTTTCAATTGTAAAGTATTTCATAAGCGTACTGAAGAAATAACAAAAGAATACTGTATTAAGAGGAAATATTAAACAAAAATTTCTATTATTTTAAAAAATGTAAAAGAATTATTTATAATGATGACATTCACGTATTCTTAACGAATTATTTTACTTGAAAAACCTGCTTTTTGGGTAATGAGCATTATGACAGTATATAGTACTTACGTAATTAAATTGTTCATCAGAAAAACATTAGACTCATCAATATTATTGTCCTCCATTTCTTAAAGACGAGTTATTAACAAATTATAATGATCCCCAGAAAACATAAATAATGAAAGTGAGCGTTATGTTGAGTATCTAAACATTCATACAATCACTGATTGCAGGTACAATAAATTCGAGTCTCTTCAAGTAAGGAAATATTCACGCACAAGCTTACACAGTGAAAATAGAAAGTATGTATATAGACACAGATAAAATATACGCTATTCTAACTGCACTTTTGTTTATGTATGGGAGAAAATATGCACACGTAATTTTAAAAGAAAGAAAGTGGACATAGCACGAATGTGGTGGCTCGTGTACTGCGCATATTTTATTCTTTCCTGATTCGTCACCCGCCGTTACCTTTATATATATTAGGCCGCGGTAACACGTAGCGATATGACTAATGACGAATGTGCGACACCCCATGTGAGCGAAAGAGAGAATTGATGAATGGACCTCTCTCTTCCTCGCCTATGGGGTCTTATGCATTCTGCATCAGGGATCTCCAGACGGGGACTCAAAGTGTATGCAAAAGTGCAAAGTATAGATATACTTAAGCATTACGGACTGGGGCGACGCGACGTTCGGTATCCCTGTTCGGCATTCAGCATTCCGCTGCGTGTAGGGTATATACTTCTGTAATGACTCAGAACTGGCACTTTACTGATATCAGTTGCAACGTTAGACACGTTATACGGACCGAAGAGGGTCCCTCTTAGAACTTTGACGCTAGTAGAATAGTTATGACCGATAAAGTAAAGTAGAGATACTGCAGACTCACTCCATAAATACCTATAAGTAGTAATCGAATGTCGTCTATGCGTGGCCAGTGTGTCTTACAACGCTATTGCGCCAGCAATGTGAGTTTTTCCGTCCCTGTACTTCTCACTATAAGTGCTAGCTGCTGGATATTACAGAATTGATTTGTTCAATTATCCAATCTGAAGCTCTCGAAGATCGATAATATCTTAAACTCACTAATTAACTCGGTATTTGTGCTCTGGTCAGCGGTACTCCGCCTACAGATACTCAAATTAGTGTAAATTCATGGACCAGTACTCTGGCTAAAATAAATCTACACCGGACCAGAGTTAAAAAGAATTGTTGATCTCGGGAATTATTAGCTGAAGTGAAACTTCCATAAGATGTGTTACTAAACATTGTGATTTTACAACATATGAAAAAACCAAAACCTATCCCTTTAAGCACCTTCATAATGTAGTTACTACAGAGAAAAACCGTGATAATTGTTGATTTTTATTTTTGAGGTTATGTTGTCCGAAAATAATTTTGCAATATATTTTAATCGTTTATAATGATGTCCTAAATGTACTCTGAATTTTTTCTGAATTTTTTTACCCCTATTAAAAAAAGATATAGAAATAATTAAATTATTTTGAGGTTATGTTGTAATTTCAACCAAGACCTCTCGTTTTGTGCGTCTAGATAATGTCTTTCCCCTTGAGGGGTCCTATGAGAATTGTTATTTTTGGCCTATCTTGCTTTTCCTTCAAGATATCGCGTTTTTTTCATTCTGTTATTTTTTATCTGTACATAATATGTATTTTCATGTACATAAAAAATTTATGCATACATGTGTGTAAACAAATTTCGTATGTGCTAATTTTGTATGCAAGTAAATATAGAATAATATGTATGCATGAAGGATATATATATATATATATATATATGTATAAATACATGCATGAATTCATGTATGTAGTGTACACATACAGTACTTTAATTCGTAAACAACGGAAATGAAAGTTGACATCTATTTCGTATATATTTCTTAGCGATTAAAAATTTCGCGGTTCAAGTATCGTAGTACCACGTGTCTACACTCCAAACATCGCACAGCAGACTCTCTACTTATTCCCTCCTCTCCCCATGTTCTCATCAGTGCTCCTTACACAGA
>JAPYYV010005527.1:0-26141 GCA_030522625.1 Copidosoma aretas | reverse complement strand
ATATTAAATTATTGAATAACTCACAAGTTCCAGAAAAAAACTTATACTGACTCACACATGATCTTTTTTTGTGGTCTCTTCAACTTCAATTTTCAAATAACTCACATAGTTCGTAAGGATTCTTTAATGAGCAAACCCTCTGAATATGCAATACATAATGCAGCATGTGAAAATTACTTATAATATAAGTTTATGAGACTACTTTTATTTGCTACCATACATCGTTGCCGAGATGTATTATCAGAAGCAATTACATTATATAATTTATTGGCTTCATAATTGTATATTGCTTAGTTATAGGATCTGCTAATCAGCATTCTTACAAACTAGGTGAACTATTTACAATTAAAGAGACCACAAAAAAAGATCATTTGTAAGTCAGTATAAGTGTTTTTCTGGAACTTGTGAGTTATTCAATTATTCTAAATTAATATCATCATCACAGTCATATATTTGCAAAATAATATAACATGTTAATTTGATATTATTATCATTGCATTATTATGTAATAAATCTCACAGTAGTATATAAATCCATTTGTTAAATACTTACTTAGCCAAACGATAATTACATATTATTATGTTTATTAGTAGTATAGTACTATCACAATAATAAATACTTTCGGACCTTGAAAAAAAAATGCTTAGGTTAACGTGAACTCTTAAGTAAAACACTTTATAGAGACGAAAATTCCCTTACTTGCATCGGATCCACTCTGGCCCAGTGGGTAAGGTACTTGACTGGTAATCCTTCTTTTACCAGATTCAAGACCCATCAGTGCGGTTAGTGCGGTTTTTTTTTTTCAATTCTATTGCTACTTACGCTGAACATGACCGTTCGATTCATTAAATTATAAACAAAAAATTTATTTCGAATTTTTATCGCTTTTATTAAAGTTTGAACGTAAGAACTTACGTAAGAACTTACATAAGAACTTACGTAGGAATGCAGTCGATTATCTAACGGTAGTTCTTACGTATGGTCTTACGTAAGAACTTACGTTTGGTCTTACGTGTAATCTTACGTAGGATCTTGCAAAATATTAACATTTGGGAATAACTTGTAAAAAGTAGCTAACAGCAAGACAAAAACACCGGTAGTCAAATTATTAAGATGATTGATTATACAAGCTACTAATCCACGGCTCGCTTCATGCCACCTATCTTTCTCTACCTGATGTCTTTATCGACAGTATCTCTACATGTTGCTTGTTGACAGTTTGAGTCAGCTGTTGAACGGCATGTCGTCGGTAGTTTTACTGCGTGTATGCTTGAGTAGTGTATAGAGCCTGCATCATGCAATCAGCTACAGGTCTGCTCTACTATCAAGTCATTAAGATTCCATTACTATACTGATAGTGTTTTTTGCATATCCAAGTACAGTCACATCATAAGTGTTATCTGTTCGTAAACAAGTACTGTATAATTTATATATTTTAAGTTTTTGAGTTTTTAATCAATCAATTGTATGTTAAATGAGACAAGTTCCGGGTAATTTACTAGTAATTTGCTTTTGGCTTGAGCATACAGTGTTAGTGTTATTATTTGGTGACGCATGCTGATGCAAAATTACGCATTGATGCCTATACCGATACTATACTTATATCTCTAGCAAATGAAGTAAACCTGCACTATTCTGTGACTTTTGTTTTGTTTACATCTGTAATCAGTGTTACGTTGTAGTTTATGCCTTAATGTATTGTTTTTGTGAGTAGACATCCATTCTCCACACGTGTAGGTCTTATACATACATTAACACTATCACATTTCTATTTTTGCTTGAACTTTGCTTTGTTGTTAACCTATACTGATAGGATTAGCTTTTCTTCTAACTCTTCTTTGATATTCTTTGTAGTAAAATATTTAAGTGGGCTAAGTTCTGTTTAAAGTGAAAAAATGAAAAAGACGGAGCTGCACCTTTAAAGCACAGTAAAACGGAATGAATTAAATGGCGAGATGAGTCATAACGTAACCCAGGCTTGAATTACAGTCTAAAAATGCACCCGTGTTTACCACAGAGAGTAGTATGCGTGTATTGCAAAAAAATTTTAAACTTACAAGAAAATCTGATCTTCATCAAAATATCTTTTGTACTCTTTACCATAAGTCGATAATTACAGATGAATCAGGACTGTGCACGAGCGTAGAGCTACCCGCTTTTTTTGCGACAAAGGACGCAGAGCGTCAAAAGAAATGTTGCTTATTGTCTTGACAAACATAATTTCGCGATTCAGTTAGTACATAATTTAGTACCCATGATGTAAAAGGTGGCGATTGATGAAAAGGCAGTGAATCATAGAATACTGAAAAGAACAAGGGCTACTTGCACTGTAAAAAAAAGTTTTTCTTTGTCGAGAATGTAAAAGTGTCGTGAACATTTTTAGGAGTGTAAAGTATTCAATACTCGTGGACAAAAGCAGAGATATAGGCAATACCAAGCTTTTGTGCGTCTCAGTTCAGTCTTCTGATACAAAATCTGAACATCTAGCTCAGCATCTACTTCCATTTTTAGAATCTAATACTCTACAAGCTTCTGCTTCGAATATGTGAGAGAGTGCTAAACAATTTTTAATTACAAAAAAATCAGTTTTAAACATTTATCATCTTTAGCTTGCAACTGCGCCAGTGTAATGACTGACAAAATGAATGGCTCTTAAAAGTATTTATAACTGTTGATACATCCTTGAAAATATTAAATTTCATTTGCCACTTTTCTGCATTGAGCGTCAATTCAAGTAGTAGTAAAAGACAACAAACGGTTCAAGACACAATTAAAGCAATCCACAATAATTTTTCAGACAGTCCAAAAAGCTTTCAGGAGCCTTATGACTGTCTTAAATGTTGTGCTTGCCCAGGAAATAAGATAAAAAAATTGTCGAGAACGCATTGGCTTTAAGCTCAAAGAGGCTACCAAAGCGTACGCGTGGATTATCTTCTAGTAATTGATTGTTTTACTCTTAAAGTATTTGAGCATAGCAGCGAAAAAACAAGTGACCGTTAGTGCAATATGGAAAAAGTTGATGCAGTCGATAAAGTTGTTAAAGTTGTAAAAGAAAAATTATCTAGGGCGGAAATAATTCTGACTCGTTTACGTGATTTGGGAATAAAATTGTACATTTTTTCGATGAGCTTTGTATTAAAATTTTGTAACTTATTTGATGCCATATTTTAAACAAAAGAATTTATTACTTATCTGCTTGATTGGTCATTACAAAAATAATTATAGAAATCGGGTATAATTTATTTATACTAAAAATCATTTGATCGTGTCACTTTAACCAATTTTGTTGTTTGCGATCATAATAGACAGATACCGATGTTTACTTTGGACAACGCGCCACCTTAATTTTTGCTGTAATGTCAAAAGACCATGTTACTAAAGTTTAAAACAATTGCATAATTTTTCATGCAACGTCATTAAAAAGAATTCAAAAATGTTTTTTAGAACATCGAGATTTGTTGCAGCTTCCAATTTTTTCGATCCGTCGGTGTCATTACACCTGAGAGAAAAAGCGAATTCAAAGACTTATATTGCATGCAAAAAAATGTTCTCACCTTTTACTATCAAAAAATGGGATTTGAATCGATTAAAATACAGTTTTACTTTAAACCTGAGAAACAAAATAAATTGCTGTAATTACCAGTTAAAGAGATTTAGCCGACAATTTTTAACGTCAAAACTAATGATGATTCAACGTGTTCAGATACAAAATCATCACTGACGGCAGTTTTTTCTCTTCTATATTCTAATGCGGAACCAAAAAGAACGTTGTCTAACGTTACTGGCGTTAAAGATGAGAAAGGTAACTCAACCAGTGTAGAATTGTATAATGGCCGTTGTTTTTTCGCGATAACTTGGTAAAGCGCGAAGAAAGACTTTTAATAATTGTAAAATGACAGAGCAACACGTAAATGTTTTATATAACGCTTGTTTGTAATAAAAAAAGGAACAGTTTTTCTCATCTGGCGTAAGGCTACTGATTTCAGTCGCAGTTGATAGGGTACTTGCATGAACAAAATTTGATAGGGTACTTGCATGAACAAAATTTTTACATTCTATTCAGTCTGTCAGATAGATTATCAAAAAATATTAGACAGGTTATTTTTCCTTTTCTAATGTAAATAAGAATCGACGTAGATAGAGCACATAAAAGCTTATAACTAGGGTCAATTATGTTACTGATATACGATTTGGATACCACTGTGACGTTACAAGTATTTTCGAAGAGTCCATCTCCTTTAATTTTTGTTTCTAAAAAAAATTTAAAAAAACTTGACAAATATTCTTGGATTATAAACCTGATGGACTAAATATAATTTTTCATGCGAGTACCCAATTTTTAATTAGTTGCGGTAATAGGTATGGGTAACATATGGCTATGGAAGTAGTTACCTATGTTACAAGTATATCTGCAATCAGAATTTAAACTGTTCTTAATCTCAATCAATATCTTTCAATATAACATGTGTGACTATGTATTCTTATCACTGGAGAACTAGATACTAAAACAACATTACGCGTTAAAGGCAGTACCTTAAGGGTAGTGTGGAAACCCGCCTAATTGTATATATTTTACCATACACAAACATATGTTGTAAAAGTTTATGTCGTTTGTTTTTGAATCGTATTTTCAAATGACTAGCTGTAGTTTTTATGGCTCTACTGACGCTCTATTTATTGCACATGATCACTGAGAAATTATAGTCCCTCATTCATTAAATATCTGCTTTAAAAATAATACGAAGATAGAATACACGAAAAAAATTAACGCTTAATATTTGTGAAATATAATACTCTTTTAGAAAAAGGTTATTAACGATCTTTTCACGCAGTAATTAAAAAAAATATGAAATAGTAGCTGCGCACACAATGTCATTCACGCTTCATCCTACATCAATCTTATTCTTATTTGGTATTTCATGCTTTCAAAGCATTTAAAATTTCGGCTGTATTTTTCCTTAAATCAAATCAAATTGATTCCTAAAATTTTTTTTGTCTTTTGATACAATATGTAAGAATGAAAATAGTGCTAAAAAAATTCAATTTTGATAATTTATTTTAACGAGACTGCACCTATTAACGGTTGATACTTGTTTTGCTTTTCAAAAATTTCATTATTGAAATGTGTCATCTTTGAAAGCTTATAAATATACCAGGCTTACATGAAAATTTTATTTATTAAATAAATACGTAAAAATATTTAAATATCGTGCATTTAAAAATCAAGGGTAAAAAAACAGACTTTATATCCAACAAAATCATAAGATTAAGATATATACAATAGCAAACCGACAATATCTTAACTACGTGAGTTACTTTATAAATTTTGTTGCTAGTGTATTGTCTTCTAAATAAGTTACTATTATCGCACGGATTAGAGCTAGGACAGTAACAACGTAAATAAGTAATTCAATTATATTTTTCAGGTTTATTATGTTTTGACACCGTACAATAAATATTAATAAATAAGAAGACAACATGAATTTGAAGCACACACTTTACTTATTTAACGAGTCACATAACAATAAAATATACTGATAAAGTTTGATTTTCATATATAATACTAAATTTGTACAAGGCATCTGTGAGCTCACTTGAATTCATACCTCACGTACAGCAGAAAAATGGGAAATAAATTGTAAATATACTTTTAAGATCATAATCAGACAATGTGTAAAAAAAAAGTAGGCTGTAGAAGGACCTCGAGGAAAGGAAGAGTAGTGTGGATAAAGCTCCTAAAAGCACTCGATGGAAAGGTGTACAATAAAATATATCTATGTGGATGTGGATCTATATACAAATAGATATTTGTGATATCACCATTTGTTACGGATCAATCGAACATGTATTTTATGTGAAATCAGTGTGAATTTCATATATTTAATGTATACTGAAATAAGAGAAAAGTTTTAAATGAAAATAACAAGCGTTGCTATGTTGGGGCACGTTTTTTTGATTTTGGTTGCTAAACAAGCAGTTCGCGAAAAACCTTTGAAATGTGAAGTCGTTTTATCATCGTTGCTAAGTGAAAATATATTTTTGTTCTTGTGTATGTAAAACTTAAGTTGGTTTTCTTTTCTCGGCGCAAGGCTGGTCGGCTTTATCGACTACATTTTTTGGTGCTCGATCGGGGACATTCTACAGTGAACCTAACTCTTGTGCGAGAAATAGAAATGTTGTGCTCCGTGTAGTTAAAAATATGTGTATTAATTGTATTATTATTATGGTCGAGACAAGTTTTTTCCAGAGGGTGTTTCACAAGTGGAACGACAGAGTCAGCTTTGCTCAAGTCTTGCGATTAACTTCGATGCGGAGTGCGGGCTTGTGGGCTACGTCGCTATCCTGCTCTTAATTTGAGTATTTCACGCAAAAACTGTGATAGCACCAAGTCACACGATTTGTTTAAGCCACCACTACCACCAGCTCCGTCGGTGGTGTTTCCACAACCTCGTGCCCCTTAACTTCCGGCTACTCCTGCCTGCTGCGATCGCGATATTAACCTTGCGGTTGACACTGTCAAGGAGCCACCGTCACCACCAGCTTTAACGGCAACTATGCTCTTACTTCGGTTTCTGTGAATTACAGACCTCCTAACGATCCTGTTCCCGTGTCTGACTTGTGTGGTGCTGCTCTGTGGACTGAGAGTATGCCCTGCTGTTGCCGCTACTGCCTTTATTCCTGTGACTAAGGCGGTAGTGCATGTGTGTACACCGTGTCCTCCTCGTCCTACGTCGTCAGATACCTGCGGTGGTAGTGCGTTCGCGCATACTGCGTCTTCTTCGTCCTGATGGTCCTGTATCTGCGGCGGCAGTGCACACGTGCACACTGCGTCCTCGTCGTATTCCTATGCCGTCCTGTATCTTCGGTGGCAGTGCATTTGCGCACACCACGTCCTCTTTGTTCTGATGATGCTGTACCTGCGGCAGTGCGTTCGCGCACACCGCATTCTCCTCGTCCTGTAATTGCTGTATCGTTGGTCGCAGTGCGTTCGTGCACACTGTGTCCTTCTCGGCCTGCATCGTCTTGTTCCTATGGCGGCTGTGCGTACGCGCACACCGCATCATCTTCGTCCTATTTCTGCGGCAGCAGTGCTTTAAAACGCTGTGTCTTCGTCACCTCTAGCGGCAGCCGCGCCGCTCGCCGATGTCGCAAACTCACTTTTTTTGTAGTATACATTTTCGGTACTTGAGCTCATGCAAATTTAATGAAATTTCGCCAAGTTGTAGAGTAACTTTGGACGAATAAATAACGGTTAAAAAATTTTTCTATGTTGGCTGACCACTGTTTTATAGCTGTCTTGCGGTAGGTCCTTTTTTTGGTTTTCACTGCGGTTTGCAAAAAGTTTACATCTGATCAAGCTGAAATTTGGTGTGTATGTTGAGAAAAATAATACTTACCTTGTTTTAATATTGTAGCTTTTAATATTTATTAGATCGCGAGTTATTGAATGTGGAAAAAATGGCCAAATGACGAGTAAATAAAGACCACAACATACGTATTATGTTCTCAGTTTTTTGTGCCCCTTGCTTAAGCAGTAATGTTTGTGCATACGTAAGATTTTCATCATCACTAAATGTAAACATAGATCCCTAATTTGCTTCTCAAGTATTGTGCTCATAAAACTGCTTAATATTTTGTGGTGATTTTTCATATTTGTATGTAAATAATGTATTGTGTACAAAAATTTGTGTACTATTTTAATGTGCACGATCTTTATGTGCATTCTTTACAGCACTTGGTTTGTGCAGTAAAGTTATTGTTTTGTAACTACAAACCTTTTTAAATTTATGATTTATACAAAAACTACTATAACATTTACCTTCCCAACTCTATAAGTCAAAAACTGTAAAACAGGGAAAATTTTCGAAGCTGAATTTTTGGTAGCGAATTTCATACCCTACAAAGGCTATACACACGTTTTTCTAAAAAAAATTTATTTAACATCAATAAATCGAATTTAAACCATAAAAAATTTTTTTCTGTGTTATGTAAATGGGAAATCGAATTTTGTAATAAACCTCTGATGTACTTAGAATTTCTTGCTGGGTAGCTTCATTCCTTATTTTTTATTTAGTATCAGATTTGCACGTAGTAAAAAAAAAATATAGCCTGAAAATAAAACACTGTAGTGTACACATCACATAGGTACCTATAGGTGTAATATAATTTATTTAATAATATATTATGTGCTTGACTACAACTAAACTATGGCAACTTCGGCTCCTTCACTCATGTCTCGGTAATGTCACTGTTAAACTGTTTATACATATATGTAGACAGGGGTGCTACATTTATGTATTAAGCGTTTGTTGTTTATTTGCTTATGTTGAATGTTCGTATATTATGAAGTGCCATAAAAGAATACACCGCGATTTTGATTGTGATACGCTATATGTATTATATTATCACAGTTGGATGTAATAGTTCTCGTTGCCCTACAGGACGCTATTATAGTCTTCGTTGCACTGTACGCAGTTAAGAATTTATTTGTCGTGTCACAGGATTCTGTCATACTCTTCGCTGCACTTCAGGTGGCTGTAATAATTTTTGTCGTATCGCAGGCCACTGTCATAGTCCTCGTTGCACTACACGCAGCAGTTATTTTATTCGTTTCATGGCAGGCCGCTGCCATAGTCTTCGTTGCACCACACACAGCTGTGATTTTCTTCGGCGCATCACAAGACGCTATCATAGTCTTCGTCGCAACAAACAGAGGTGTAATAGTCTTCTTATAACATTGTCTAGAGTATTTTCTTCGTGTATCAATTTAAGCTATTATATACTCTTACTACTCTTACTATACTCTTCGTAAAACGGGCAGCTGTCATAGCCTTCCAGCCATGCGTCGATATAGAAGCAGATTTCGTACGGGAGTTGTCTTAGAGAGTACTTTTTACAAAGAGAGTAGAAACTACCTTTGAGCTGAGTTCTGATAACTCTCTAGCAAACGAAAATCCTTGGACCAGCCTAATTATTGGGATCTGTGCCTTGATTCGATCACCCATATTTACATGGACGCCTGCCTAAACTGCTGTTAGCCATGACCGTATGAGTCGCTCCAACAAATTATACGGTTAAGTTTTCTTACAAGTCTTGACAGCATGGACTTATCTAATTCACACATTAAAAGCGCCCCACATCTTGGCAAGCTAACTACCTTTACTGGCGCCAACTTAGACTTAGCCACTATCACTCGAGATTCTAAGTGTCCAGTACTTACTAGGTACACGCAAGCAGCACAAGCACGCTCGGATGCATCGCAAAAGCAGTGCTATTCCCTGCTGGAAGATTCACCAACACCATACCACTTAGGTAACCTAACCTCTTTAAGAAAGTTCCATCCCTCGCTATAGTACGTGCTGTACATATACTGTGCATACGGATGTTGGAAGTATCATTTGTCCTTCTCATGCTAACGTGAAAACATAACATTTAGTAGTTTTTAGGTAGCTTATTAATTTATTTCAATCTCATAGGGATCCTCTTACCATTTTTAAAAGTTATTTTGAATAAGTGGATATTCCTTTATCACTAAAAAAAGTTTGGTTAAAATTTAATTGTTAATAAGCTAGATATACGAGTTACAAGGCTCAAAAAGTGCTGTTTCTCATAAGGTCGCGTGTTAAAATACGTTACAGTAAAATACTAGTTTTTCGGCATCGAGGAACCCTCATGCCTCAACATTTTGACAGTGTTCTTTTCGAGGTTCAGTTTACACATAAATACATTTTCGTCTCGTTTTCATTGTTATTTCTGTTACCGATAGAACTCCCCTAACGTCAATTAAACGGCCATAAAATGCGTACCACTCCTTTTCAAGTTCGCTTAGAATGATATCGTCCCAGCCCAATACGCACAACCATAACCGATGTAAGATAAGCTTGGCAGCTACTAAGACCGAGCACAACCAACCCATGGGATCGAACACTTTTGCTAAGCTAGATAAAATGCGCCTTTTAGAAAGAAATTCTAGTCGCGGCAAATCGATCTTGGAATAAAAGGCATCCTTAACTGGTCGCCAATAAATTTCGAAAGCACTCACTCCTTCATCTAGCCTAATCTTGCAGGAACTCGCGCAACTCTCTTTACCCACCGCTTCAAGAAATTCAGCGCTATTTGTTGCCCAATTGCTTAAATTTATGCTGGTTGAACCTAATATCTTGACTAACTGAGAACAATACGCCAAAATTTTTTTCACATCATCTCCACCTACGAAACAATTATCCTTATACCGAGATGCCCGAAGTGCCTCAGCCCCTAACGGCTAACAAGTCTTTATATCCTTACATAACTGTAGTAAACATGCACTCGCTAGATATGGAGCGCACGCTGTGCCATAGATCACGGTGCGCAACCGATGTGCCTGAATCTGACTCGTATCTCCCTCATACCATAATATGCGCTGCAAGTCCCTATCTTTTTCGTGCATAATTAACTGCCAAAACATTTTGACTATATCACATAGAAAACGATACGATAAAAATACCAACATAATACAATAACGTATAAGTGATAGAATCTAACATGGATACAAGCAAACGATTGATATATACTTTATCATACACGCGGCTTATCTAGGTGGAAGCATATTAGCTTCTCTCAACACTAAAGGCCCGTACTTAATTTTTACAATAAACACCAATTATTAAAAATTCTCAACATAAATTAAAAATCTTCTAACAATACATAGAGTGGTCTGAGAGAATGAAAAAATCTTATTTTAAAAATTAAGTACGGGCCTTTAGTGTTGAGAGATGCTAATATGCTTTCTCCTATGTGAGCCACGTGTATGATATAGTATATATCAAACGTTTGCTTGTATCCCTGTTAGATTTTATCACTTATATTTAATTTTACGACAAGCATTAGAGTCATTTACTTGAATAACACAATAACGATTATATCTCTCTGTAACTTCGGACCTATATGTAAAAAAGAGATCAAAGATCGACCGTTTACATCAGTTTTGGAAGCGTTAAAACCCACTTCCACCTTGACGCTCGCGTCTAGCTTGATAACCGGATGATGAGGTAAATAAAAGGAGTCAGACACTGTTCCTGATCTCTCATTAACTCTCTCCATATGACCTAAAGACATGTACTTGATCATAAAATTATGATAAGCCAAACCTATACCTGGGCCCCTGTTCAAACGCACGCTGAGCTGATCCAGACAACCCATCGCTGCAATGCGCATATCCAAGAAATGGGGCTTCGACGCAAAAGGCAGCCTGACCACGACCGGCCATCAGAATCCCGCAAGTGGGTTTCTCGGAAATTTTGCTCGCAATATTCTTCTTGCTGCGTGCGATGAATTTCGAAGTTAACTTCTTTAATTTCCCAGAAGCGGGCTAGCACATCGGTGAGTTCATGGTCGACTTTGGCGTGTGCAACCAAAACAGTTGACTTCTGGGTCCCGTCTGCCACTCTAACAGCACCCACGAGAGTCCATCCAAAGACAGTATTGATAGAAGTGGGCTGACCCGTAGGACCCACACGCAAGTCTTCTCCGATTACAAGGGCGCAAACTCTAGCACCCAGAACCACATCGACACGGCCTGGAGAGCTTAAGTGAAGATCCACCAACTAAAGGCCTTACAAATGGGGCAGCCCTGACAAGTTCACCCCTATTCTTGAGAGTACCTATGCGACGCCCCGAAAAACCAGGGCTGAAACCAGAAAATCAAGACTGGAGTCTCGATTCGATTGCAACTTAATGTAGTTCTCCACCAAAAACACTGTTCTAACAAATTTCCTAATATTTGATGCATAGCTTAAGAGATCTATTATTTATCATGAGCCAGAATTTAAAGAGGCTTGGCGGTATAGTTTCAGATATATTAAAGTTTTAATGTTGAAATTTCAGCACAGGTGATTTAAGAAAGCGCCGGATCGGGGGTAAATTTGAAAATAAAAGTGCTCATATCTCCAAAACGCTTGTTATAATGTTTCTTTAAAAATAGTATGATATAATTTATATCATAAATCAACTGTGCGTCAAGTTTCGAAATGCTCAGCGGTATAGTTTTTCAGTATGAGATTATCAACGTTGATTACTTTCATGCAGCTGCATGAGAAGAAAAAGGGCAGCTGTATAATGCAGACTGCATAACCTATGCACACGCGATAGTGCGGTGTGGCACGTGCTATAGAGTGCTCTAGAACTACCTTAAATAAGACAGAATGATGTGACATTATGTCTAAGCCCTGTCCTATGCCCTGAATAGCTACCACTGCTGGAATTTTTTGCAGCGACAGAGTTAGAACGACGTGCTCTGATACTATCAACTCTGCTGATCTGGTGTCCAGGAGCGCTAGTGCGGAGACTCAGGCTCCTTCGTGCTTAAGAACCACACATACTGCACAGTAGGAGATTTCGGATTTTAAGTGTCAGAAACCGAATATCTCAAGATGGAAAATAAATAATTGAAAAAATTCTTGTAGAAGCGTGAAGCTAAGATATAGCAAATAGAAATAAACTGTGAGAAATTCAGAACATAGAATCCTAACCTCCAAATTACCAGAATAACCTCAAAAACAATTTTTTTTCAAAACAAAATTAACAACTGGAAGCTGAATTATCATTCAAATGTTTATTTTTCCAACATAATATGCTATTACAGCACAGTATTTTAAAATTTTTGTTCGAGCATAAAGCTTAGATGATAGCAAGTAAAAAAACTATGAAGGATTTCAGAACATACATTTCAAACTTACAAATCAGTAGAATAAACTCGGAGACATTTTTTAGGGAACGAATTTAAAAAACAAACATCAATTACCTTAAGATAGATCCATTGATCGAGATACAGTCATTTTTAACGGAATAATTACGTTTTAAGTCTTTTAAATACCCCAAAATTACAACCAAAGCAATCAATACTAATTCACTTTATACGCTTCAGTTTATCTAGTTTTGTTTGATAATTAAATTATTCGTATTTCAATTAATCAATACTGACTCACCCTACATACTACAAGGCATATACTTTTGAAAATTTATTACATTAATTATATCCTAGTCAATTATTACTGAGTCACTGAATACTTTTGAAGAAATGAGCTTTCCAAAAAAAATTAGTTTGATTTCTGCGGTTTTAATTATTAAGTAAACTATTACTACCGTAGGTTATCCATGCTGAATACCACAATAAACCCGAATGCCCGCACTTCTGACTTAATAAATTATCTACACCCCTACCTAATAACATGGACAGACTTTACTATTTTTCAATACATATTTAATTGGCATCTTAAGAAGTCCACGGAGCCAGTAGACGGGATTACTTAGTGTTGAATGCTCGAGATACAAATAACTTTTCTTTAGAGTCAGCTAAACTTTTCGGAGTATACGTACCTACTCAACTTTTGGGAAGCCAAGTAGCTCTGGTGTATAATACGTATTTCATAAATATCACATTTATATAATATATTGAAATCTGTCGTCAACTAAAGACGTATTTAGCCAAAATAATAGATCACAATGAGGAAAAGGACTTCTTAGGTAACAAATTGATCCTAAGCTATTTAACCTGATGATCCACCTCGTTGCCGAGTCCCACATGAAATCCATGCAGATTCCATGTAGATTTTACGTGGATTCTACGCAGATGCACGTGTATTCTACGTGGAACGTTCATGGAACCCACGTTGACATGTTTACGTGTAACGTGGCAATGGGGCAACGGGCTTCTTAGTTAGGAAATTAATAGATCTCAATTAATAGATCTCATCTGTAAGCTAAATGGGATTTCTTAGTTAAAAAATTAATAAATGAATTTAAAATAATTTTATTTAATCACTATATCCTCTTCTTAGTTACTAAATACATAAGAGCCAGGGTATACATTATTTCCTGTTTTTTCGTGCAGTCCATTGGTTGTTAATTGGTTGTTAGCCCAAGTTTATTATTCAGAATGTTTACATTTGTCAGCATAGATGAATGATGGCTTAATCATTGATTATTATTTGAAAAAAAAAATTACTTCGAATTAAAGACTAAATATTAAGCTATAAAAATCATAATAAATTACTTACTGTATTCATAAACACTTTGCAATGACCGTTTTGCCGAAGTGAGAGATGGTAACAACAGTGTAGGATTCACGTTGTCGGTTTAGTATACCTATATATTTCGAATGTAAACCCCGATCTCAGGGTGTAATCCTGTATTCGCTGGGTGCATGACATGCAGCGCTTTCTCTAAAAATGGCAAAATTCTGGCAACTCGGGTGCCAAAATCTGCAGACGACAGTAACTTGTATAGTCAATTATAGGCCGAAAGCCCGGCACCCGAGTTTTACATAGTGCTTGTCATGGGCTCTTAGATCGTTTCGCCTATCTCTTCTAACCACATGCACCAAGCAAATACCACTACACCTTCCCGCAAACGTGTACTGCATTACACCTCTGCAGAGTGCATTGCCATCGCTGAGTACCCGTACACCACGAATAAAACGAACAATCTTGATGGCATGGAGGATCCAACCTAATACATGAGAAATGACCCTTACGTCTAATGTTTCTGCTTCTTTTTGATACGAGTTCTAATACTAGGCTATTTATCCAAACTCTTTTCTTGTGTGCACAAATCCTACAGCTTTTTTAACGTACGCTTTCAAAAGCCCTGCTTAATATTGACAAAAGTTATAAAAGCTATTTATCAGTTAGTCTTACTATTAGATAGTGTTACTCTGAAATTTATTAATGTAGTACGTAATTGGTTGAGAAGATTTTACAGCTAGGACTAAGTATTTGTGTCCTAGGTATGAAGTAAGTAATCGTGTAATTTCTAACGGCTGCTTGCATAAATTTATACTTATCAAGAGAAGACTTAATAATTTATTATCAATATGGCTTAACCTACCATAAAACGTTGTGTATTGATAATTGTATATTTGTGTGCCATTGTATTTTGATAGTACTTGCGCATTAGTGAATGCGCGCTCTATATACAGCAAATTTTCTTTCAAGGGAGGAAAGATAACTGTATCATAACGTACGTGCGGGTATTCCATTTTCCTCCTAAGTAAGAAAAAATGTTTTTCTCCATTCCTGGGCGACAGTACATTGACAAGAAAGTAGAAACTCATTGAAGCTACGCTTTAGCTGACAGCTGCACTGTATGGCCATAATTTTACTTTTTGCAAGGTCTACTTATCGAGTCGTCCACTCATTCCCGTTGCATTGGTGTGTGGGAGTGGCGCGGCGGCGGGAGGTGTGTGTGTGGGGGGGGGGGGGGGGGGGGGGGGGGGCATCGAGAACACAAGCATATAGTAACAGATTTTTATTAATGAGATTGATACAATTATACAGGTTACTTGCATTGTGCAAAAATATAGGCACATCTGTCTACAGTACTGCCCTGTAGCATCCGATGCACTTACACAGGAAAGCAACTATCATGCTTTGCTCGACTCTTGAAACACTACTTACATAATACTACTTTTATACATACAAAACTTCATCATTGTTATTATAATACCAACAACACAACTCACTGCGTTATTTCTATTACAGTACAAAAAAGTAGTACCTAGTCAGCCTGACTCAGCACTCTCAGCAGAACTCTTAATATGGTTAAAAGCATTACTTCCCCTAGCAAAAGCGAGACGCGAAACTAAGTTCTTTCGCACAAGGAATAGAGAAATATATATAAATATGTTTATATATATATATATATATATATATATATGTGTGTGTGTATATAAATATAAATAATAACGTTGCGTTCAACTAACATCGTTCATTCGCGTATCGTATGCTTATGAGACGGTCATGTCTGTTACTGTACAACTATGTTAAATAAATTTATTATGCTGAAATGTAGAGTACAGTAAAAACTCAGGATTTTTTGTTCTCTTTGCTTAGTATACATACTTTGTGATTTTAAAATAATTTATGAGCTAAATTATTTATTGTAGTCATATTGACCGAATTAAAAAAAAATTTACTGGTTGACATGTTGCGATACAGTTTCGATGATGTGATTCAAGCATGACAGAAGACAAAAATCAAAATGAGGTTGAACGTCCCAGAAAAATACCAAGAGTTCGCAAAAATAGGGGGAGGAAGCCTAGCTCTATTCACAATGATTCGTGCACTGCAAAAAGCATCAGAGATTTAGAGTTAGGAGATAGTATGGACATGGTCTTAATGAAAAAAAGGTTGGTCGTCCACATAAATCTCCAAGAGTCTGTGATAATAGCGGAAGATAACAAGTCAGTATTAAAGATGCTTTTCGTAATACGATGCGCCGCAGAGCGCTCGAATTACTAGACAATAAAAATATAAATGTTATAGTTCTAAAAGTAGCATTATTGACAGCCGACAAGAGATTCATTGCCGAAGCATCTGACGAGAATGTCGAGGATGATCATCAGACGAAAGCGATGCAATTAGTTAAAGGTATACGTTACATCATTTTTTATTTTTATCTGTTGAAAACTTGAAAGGCATGTATAACATACACTAATAGGTATAACACTTCTTATTACATCGCCTAATAATTAAGATGATACTTTTTAAGTTATCATTTATTACGTATATTTTATCAATTACTTCATGTATTCGTATGTAAAATCGCCAAGAAGTAGCCATCCATTGATAGCGTAAACAATTTTTTCCTTTATTTTTTCTATCCCAACCATCAGCGTAAAATTAAGTTATATTTTTCTGTAATCGCCCCTCCTCAATGCGTGTTAGTAAATGTATTACGTGGTTATTATCCTGAAAATAGAAGAAATAAACTTTTAAACAATATGTAATAAATATTGTTATCAGAAGATAGATTTCAAATGGTTTTCAATCAGCTCCAGACAAATGTACGTACCTCTCTTAACAATGCAGATCCCCCTGCTATGATTACATAATAAAAATAAAAGAATAATAAAGTAAGACACAAAATAATTGCAATATGTATAAGCCCTTATCCTTGTAATAGGTATAGAACACAACAATTTGTTTGATAATGTGGAGTACGTAAGATATAGAAAATGTACAGTTTACATAGTGTAATCCGTTCCGCAGGAGAATTAAATACTTAATTTATATTTGTTGGTTCAATAACACAACCTCGCTTACTAGTAGATCGTTTATTTCTCGCGTACCAAATAAAGCCACGTTAAGTGTAGGAGGCCAATCGGATAAAATATTTTAAAACATTTCGTGTTTGATTACGTTTAATCATTTGTGTATTGCCTTCTATCCCCCCTTTCTCTTTAGAACAAACATAATATATACTCCCCCTTTTTCATACTGCTGTTCACGTCATTGATGGACGCGCCTTGAGGAGGATAGAGCAAGTGGTACTGTATCAATTTGGAGGTATATAGCTACGAACTGCACTGTTCCTTTCAACTCGCTAGAACTCACATGATTGTTGACAAATCATCACCAAAAAATTATGCATCATTTATGAAGTTATAAGGTTTCTATTAGTTCTTGTTAAAATTCGATAACTGTCTCCACTGTTTCAGTAAAAGTTATAACCTGCAAATGTACAGAGCGCGATTGCTTCAATCGACGAAATTATGCCATAAATTTTAAAAAGTAAAAATTTTTTTTGCATAGTATTGTTCTTTTGTCTCTTTCAAATGTACGTTCAAAATTTAAAGTCGAAATATTGAAAAAATTCTGGGAACAATTTAGGGAAATTTTGTCGTCCCACCACTCGTTTCTTGGCTGCTATTTCTTTACAGTTTCTCTCATAACCTTTTGAAATCGTCTAATCTTCTAGGGGCCTTAAGATACTTATTTATTCAATAGTTTACAAGCTTTCGTTTAGTTACTTGTCTGTTTAGGTCCTATTTTTTATTCTGTAGCTATCTCAAAAATACAGTAAGTATATTTAAATTTGAGGTCGATTGCCATCTATTCTGCTATCTGGAGTAAATTTTCAAATCTTCTTTCTGAGATAGCTACGAAATAAAAAATAAGAGCCGAATAATCGAGTAAACAAACGAGAGCTTGTAAGCTAATGAAAAAATTAGTATCTTAGGGCCCCTAGAAGACCAGATGATTTCAAAAGTTATGAGAGAAAATGTAAACAAATAGCCGCCAAGGGACAAGTGGTGGGACTACAAAATTTCACTAAATGGTTCCCAGAATTTTTTCTACTTAATATTTCGACTTTATATTTTGTACGAAAGTTTTGAAGAGACAAAAGAACAATGCTTTGCGAAAGAAATTTGTAATTTTTAAACTTTGTGGCAGGATTTCGTCGATTATAGCAATCGTGCTCTGTACACTTGCAGATTATAACTTTTACTGAAACAGTGGAGACAGTTATCGAATTTTGACGAAAACTTATAGAAACCTTATAACTCCATAAATGACGCATAATTTTTTGGTGATAATTTGTCAACAGTTAAATGAGTTCTAGCGAATTAAACGCAACAGTTCGTAGCTAAATGCCCACAAATTGATACGGTACCACTCGCTCTATGCTCCTTAATCATGTTTTCGCGTGCAAATAAAGTCTTGATAGCTTCTTTATGGATCATTTTTTTTTAAGGTCAATGTTTAAATATTGTTATTTCAAGCTCTGTCATAAACAAGCGTGTTAACATATCAAAAATATTTACTATTGGTTTTGTTTCTATCTTAGCTTATAAAAGTTCTTACGCATAATAATAATTTATTATTTTTAAGAGTATTGTAGAATTACATCACAAACAAATTTTGATATTTATGTATGTACGATAGTAGAAAACGAACATTAAATAACGTAAATTATTGGTCAAATTATAAAGTATACGAATTAAGGTATACATAATTAATGTATACATACTATTCTTCTTACACATCGGTAGCCTGCGTTGTACTTAAGAAAATAAGCGTATATTCTGCATATACGAATGTAAACTTTTGCAATCAATTGAGCACCAAACTAGTTTTTGTATAAGAAAGCCTATACAATAGCTGAATTATTAGTACTAAAAATATTATTAAGTACTTTTAATTTTTTACAAGGCGAAAATGTTTAAACTTTTTCAAATTATTTATTATGTAGTCGTCCCTTACATGATTCAGTTAACGTAATCTTAATTCTGATCTAATGTTCTTGAAAATTGCATTCCTGATAACGCTTTACGCGAGTAATTGGCAACAGGATCGATGTATCAAGGCCTATCCATAAATGACGAAAGGATTTAAGGGCCAAGTAAGCATAATGAACCTACGTTTTATTTTCTTAAATGGGAAGGAACTGTATTACTCAACATTATAGTTATAAAAAATCAATTTAAAAGTGGTCTTAAAATGCATAAATCAACGAATAATATATTGTTTAAATAAAATTTTGTTTAATATGTTATAATGATTTTAAAAATCAATTTATTTATATATTATATTCAAGATGCTTCCGTAATCTTTACTTTGGTCAGAAAACGGGTGTAGGGTTTGTGAAAAAACCTTCTATCAGGTGAGTAAAAAAGTGGCTTAAAAGTATAAAAAAAGGTCCTTTCGTTATATATAGACGACCACTAAATGAATCATTTACCGATTAATTACGCTACAAGAATAATAAAATGTTTTACTTAAATGTAGTGTTACTTTTAGATACGTATGCAAATGTAAAAGAAAGCGCTAAGCAGAAACTATTTGACAGTTTTAGCGTCCAAATGGATCAAGTATTACAAGACAAGGCAACAAGCAACACTTGAAATCTTGCAAGAAGATGTTTCGACGGCCAAGTACAATTTTTTAAGGCCTTGAATATCAAGGTTTTGAAAGCGCCATTTTTAATTTTTACAAACATAAAGCTAATTCGTATTAGCTACTTCTTAAACGCTTATGCAGCAACTGTAGCTAGAACAGGATTTTTCAAGAAAACCCGTTCCTAGAAGTAGCTTAAACTCTTGGTTTGACTTGGATTTTTGTGAATCGGCGAGGAACAAATTTGAAATTGTCATATCTCGGTTGAAACAAAATAAATGTGGACGATTTAAAGTTGATTTTGAAGTTAAAGGATCATACTTTCGAATAATGCTACTAGTTTTTCATAGAACAATTACCTTGAGATGTTATATAACCTCAAATACGTCTAAAAACAGTGTTTTTTGCCCACTTAGGTTAGGATATCTCGAAAATCTGACGTAATAGAGCAATCCTGATGCCGGATTTAGATTCAGCGCACCAAAAACCTTCAGAAATATATATTTGCGTTTCTGTTTCTAGACCCTTGTTGGGCTTTGTAATTATTCGAATTATAATTCAGCCTTCGTTTGTAAATTTTGTTTCGTTAAATTTTTTTTTTAGGTTATTTTGGTAATTTAGAGGCTAGGATTGCTCATTCTGAATCGCTCTATAATTTTTTCCTATTTGCATTTACTTTACCTTTATTATACAATAAGAATTTTTCAATTACCTCTTTTCCTTCTTGAGATATTAGGTTTAAAACAAAACAAAATTAGAATTGTAGGCTTTTAGATTATGTTGAAGGAACAAAAGTTAATATTGTGCCGTGATAGAATATAATATTGGAGAAATAATCATCTGATTAATATTTCAGCCTTCGCTTATTAATTGTGTTTATAAAAAACTTTTTTTTAAGGTTATTCTGGTAATTTGGAGATTAGGATTGTGCGTTTCTTATTACTATATATATTTTTTTTTATTCAAATTTATTTACCCTTCGTGCTCTAACGAGAAATTTCAATTACCTTTATTCCTTCTTGAGATATTAGGTTTTGAACACAAATAAAATTAGAATTGTAGACATTAGGTTATGTTAAAGGCAATAAAAGATACTATTGTGCCGTAATATTCTATAATGTTAAAGAAATAGTCATTTCAATGATAATTTAGCCTTCGTTTCTTAATTTTGTTTCAAAATAATTTTTTTTTAAGGTTATTCTGGTAATTTGTAGGTTAGGATCTTATGTTCTGAATTTTCCTATAGTTTTTTTCTATTTGCTATCATGTAAGCTTTACGCTCCAACAAAAATTTTTTTGTTATTTGTTTTTTTTCTTGAGATATTAGGTTTCTGACACTGAAAACCCGAAATCTCCCACTATCCCGCCGCACTATGTTCGAAAACGACAGAATCCTTACGAAATAAAATAACTTAATACTAAGTGATCTGATCTTATTGCTTTTTTTCTTAAAATGAAGTTTATATGATACGGTTTCAAGAAAAAATATAGAAATTATTGGCAAGCATTATCCTAACCTACTAATTTTGGGAGAATAGCAGGTAAGGTGAATTATGGCGATGGATTAGCATGGTTTTGTATATAACTAGAGGCCCAAGGATAAATCAAGGTTTTTCTTGAGTATTTTTTTGTATAAAATATGAATGGACAGGTAAAAAGCGTCTCAGGGTCAAACAATTTGCTTGAAACGCAATTGTTCAAACGATTTCCAAAATTTTATAATTTAATTTCAGAATACTTTTTTTACGATGATATGATCTATTTAAAGAATAAAAGATCTACCAAAATTTTTCCATAAAATGATTCTAAAGATTTTTACGATTTGTTAAAATCCCGCAGCCAAGAAATTTTCACTACATTGTCAAAATCTGCTCATTTACAAATGTAACTTCCACCAACTAACGTTTTTAATACGTATTCTTGATCGAACGCTCCGTCTAGCTTGCTCGGCCGTAAGCGATGTGACCGCTGCATCGCATCCCGCTGACGCCGGCCCTTTACTCAACACCAGGTGCTTACCTCCCCTGTAAACCGTTACCTCTGTGAAGCATAGTGTGGTGCCTGGCCTTCCAGACCTTGCAACCGGTTTTAATTGGGCAGCTAGCCACTCGATGCCTCCTGGCCGAGCAGTTGAATCACAGCTGGTGTTTGACCACGTGCTTCCGGTGCTCTCATACAGTCATGGCACTGAAAGAGCTACACCTCCATAGCTTGTGTTTCGCTCGGCACAGTACGCAGCTCGTCGACGTCACATCTCGAGCCAAAGGTACGGCTACGTGCGCAACAGTCTTTCCCTGACTAACTAGGCAGCTCCTACTGCCTGCGCTGCCACCACTCCAAGTGTCCTTGAAGCTTCCGGGGGCACCCTTTGCTCCGACGCCAGCCAGTCCAAGGTCCTGATCCTATCATGCAGGAAAGATTAAAGCTGCCCGAAAAACGGAAAAGCCGTGGCTATTATAGGCGAGCCGTTATCGGGCCATTAAATAGCAATCTTGGCCTTTATGGTATACATTTTTTTTTAAATACGAGTGCTCCCTTAAACTGTTCCAGAGTTTAGCTAGAGACATGTCACGCTGTGTGAACTGCTGCCGATAAGACTCCAAGAAACGACCCCGCGATTCATAGTCTTAAACAGTAAATGCATCTTCAGTAGAATTATATACACTAGAAGTGTTAAAGAAAATTAAAAAAAATAGTTGTTTAAAAATAATAAATTACTTTATTATATCGATTCTCAAGTCTGTAATCAATTTTTTAAATTTTATTTATAAATTTTATCAATACGTCAAGTAAGAAAAATTTTGTTTTCGATGACAAAATATTAGAATTTACGCACTTAATAAATTCTAAACAGTAAGCAGTCACTTTAGCTAAATTAAAATCATAAATTTACCAGATGGTATAAAATATTTTCAAAATCAATGAAAAATTCAGTAGCAATTCTATTAAATGTGTATATAGTGCGCCAAAAATGTCATGAGCATAAATGCATTAAATCGACAAAATTATCATAATAATAGAAGTATTTAGATAATCTTTTATTATTGCAACGCAGATGTGATAAAATTTATTTAACAATCTGATTCTTATTATGTTTGTAATAGCTTTTATAGTTGTTCTATAAGTACTTAAAATGAGTGGTAATTTTCTTTAAAAAAAAGCATGTGAGGGAACCCAAAAAAATGGTACTTTATTCATTCTATTTGAATAAATTTGGTAATATATGCTAAGCTGTATATTATGATCGATGTATTTGTTATTTTAAATCACACTTTATCACGTCTGTATATTTATTAACAAATACAAACTGAAATGTATTTTAATTATTCTTTAGTTGACAATAAAGCTTTTTTGAGCTTCTCTAATGAATTAGCGAAAAATTCATAATCTTAGAAGAAATTGTATACACTTATATGATACTTATCAAAATGATTTGTTTTTAAATTTAAAAAACTGGAGGCTCAGCATGCGGAATGCACAGCAAGGTGAATATACATATGGAATAAGTATTAGAAATAAATAGGACGGGTTAAGTTATGCAATTACACAGATAGCAAAGGATATAAAAGTGATAAGATCTATAGAGGCAAAGCATTAGAAATAAATCAAAATGGTGCCAGAATAATTGAGCAGGAAAGAAAGATTACAGGTAGAATCAGAGAAAACTAAAAGAAAAGTCAAAATAGAATTAAAAAATGACGCTTAAAATATAAATCAATTATTAAAAGATGATAAAATTAAGAAAGCCTAATAAAACTAAGCAAAGTAGCAGAAAGCAAAACGTTAATAAGTCTTGAAAAGCTATCTAAAAGTTGAAACAGAAAAAAAGAGGGATAGTAATAAGGAAATAGGCATTACAGAATCATTTCTAAAATTTGTCAAGAGACAAAAATGATACGTCTTATACGAAAAACATAAAAAAGAGTAGAGGGTCCACCGAAAAGTTTAGAAGAAATTTTACAAGAATGTATGCATCATTGAATAAAATGATGTCTTGGAAAAATTAAAAAACAGAAAAGACATGAGACAAGACAGAATTATGGAAAACTGTTTCAAGAATCTCGTATCTGTTCGTAAGGTTGATTCGACAAAAATACTTCCTGGCTGATAGACTAACACAAAAATTATCCAAGCATGGAAAATAGCACGAATCTGTCAAATTTACAAGGCAGGGAAGATGTAAGAGGAAGTTGAGACGGGAGAGAAATGGCTTTTTAAATGTAGCATAAAAAGTTTAAGCATTTATAATCACTGAATAACTAGAAAAATAGGTAGAGCATGAGAATTAAATAAGTAAAAGGAAGAACAAGATACCATTTTTCTGCACTAAATAATTTAGTTAAAAATCAACTAGAGGAAGTCGTCAATTAGTTATATGATTTTATTGTAGAATTTAAAACGTAAGTGGATAATATAAATATACAAATGTGTCCAGTTAACATAGTTTTAAGATGTATAGGTCGAAAAATGACAAAAGAGTTGAAAAGAGTCTTAAAATGTACAAAAAAACCGCTAACTACAAGCAAGGTCTGACAAATTTTTTAAAAACTCTAAAAAGGTAAGGCAAGAGTGCCCATAAATCCTGTATTTTTACATTTTTTTAAATAACGTATAGACGATAAGAGGATCTTAAATAATGCAGGAAGTGCAACAGTAGACAGACTCAAAATTTATTGTCTTAAATTATCAGATTACGTTGTTTTAGGCACTGAGCACAAGACATGTGCAAACATTCTTAGATAAATATGGTACAAAATATATACTGGATGTAAACATACAAATAACGGTAATGTTAAGTCTTAGAAACGGAACAGGTATAGAAAAATATTTGTTTAAAGTTAGATTGGATGAATTGGAAGTTTAAAAATAGGACATAGACCAATAAGCGTGGTTCTTAACGAAAAATGTTTACAGCACGGAGAAAAAACGACAGGTAGGGTACAAAGGGCAGTCAAAGCAGTTTTAGACTTAAGCAAAAGAGCTGAAGTAGAAAGTTTAAATCCAGGATTTTTTTTATACAATGAATGAATAAATTATACTGCACATACGTAGCAGAGACTTGCGTATGAAGCATAAAAATAAAAAGTATATAAAAATAAAAGGCAGATTTAAAATATGATGTTGGTTCTAAATGCCAAGACGCAAGGATATATATAATGATTAAAGGCGGGCAAGGTACGCATGGATTTGGGGATAGAAAAAACAATTAATAGAAGAGAAAATAGATTCTAATCTACACATATCGTGTAAAGATAAAATGCGAACACATCAGAATATTTAAGGGAAATTATTGCAGGTAGCGTAAGCCCGGAAATAGGTAAAAAAAGACAGAAAGAAATTCACTTTCTGCAAATAATAAAAATGGACAAGAGCAAGTTGCCTTATTTATGCTTAATAGACAAATTGACGGACCTAATCAATCAAACTCATACAAAGTAGACAAAGAAGTGAAAGCAGTATATTAAATAATAAACGATAAAAAAACGAAACGACTTAGAACAAGAGCAACAAAGGAGGATAAGCTTGATAAAATTAAGTAAATAATAAGTCTATTATCCATGGAATATAAAAAAAAAGAAGAAAAAGAGAAAAGAGATCGCGGAAAGCAAATCATACATGATAGTTTTAAAATTTTCAAGTCATAGACTGTCGGCTCTGCAATAAAAGAAAAAAAAACCATAAAGCACATATTGCAACTTAAAGAGGTAACAAACAGCAAATTAAATAATGATAATAATAATATCAGTCAATAATATAGGATTAAAAGATAATAAAGGGATGTGCAGAAGAGAGATGATTTATGCAAATGTATAAAATATTTATGCAGGTAAGCAAGGCACTGCAGAGTAAAGATTAGAGGTTCAGTGATATGTTATGATTCATGATTTAAAATATATTGCGTCAATGTAAAAAAAGTTATAACATGCTGATGTATGTTTAATCAATAACGTAATATAATGTCTTAAAAAAACAATGAGTATTTATTTAAGGGTACATGAATTATCAACAGTACGAATTCAAGAAAAACGAATTTAAGACTATACAAAGAACTATATAAAAAAATATGAAAAAAATTAATTATAAAATAAACCTTTACAAATCTCAAGTAAGAATCCTACATTGTTATCTTATTAGGAACTTGAGTTCATAATCGATTCTAAAATCATCAAAAATATCCAAAAAAGGCTCTTTACTGTTTCTGTAATAATAATGATTGCCAACATATTATAAACATATTTATATTCATATATATATATATATATATATGTATATATATGTATCCATTGTAATCTCATACTTTATCAAATTATAAGAATGAATAGCATACTCACAACCAAGAGAAAAAATTTCAATTGAGCTAAATTGATCTTTTTCATTTTTTCGTGTGGAATACAATTGTTTTGTATTGAAATCATTTTGATCTTCTGGAAAGCATTTTATGAACTCCTTGATGTTAGATAACTCTATAATCTCGATCGCATCATC
>JAPYYV010005526.1:0-20093 GCA_030522625.1 Copidosoma aretas | reverse complement strand
CACCCGCCCCCCCGGGGGGGGGGGCGCGGGGGGGGGGGGGGGGGGGGGCAACGCCTCAAAGCTACCCGCAGGATCAATATCGAAAAACGACCTTCCGGCAGTTCCACCGGCGCGTTGGCGTTCAAAATGGCCCGAAACCGCGCAGGCCGCGACATCTAACACGGCAAAACTCTACCGCGCACCGTTCAAGCTCCACCGGTCACTCCGGCCGCGGGATCGATTAATAATTATTATTATCATCATCACAGACGTCAAATTCCCCTCTATATCTCAGCCTCCTCCTCCTCCTCCTTGACCAGCATCGCAGTCGAGTAGTTCGGTCCAAGGCACATCCAACACCAACTGGCAGCTCGTTCGACAATACAAACAACAAAGGTCTCCGAGGCGGGGGAGGACGGAGGAGTCGCGCAGTGTCTTCGCGTCGCTCTCCCGATCCCCGCGCCGTGTCCCTCGATAAGTGCCACAGTGCGCGAGTGTACGAGATGTCCCATGAAGATTAAAATAATCAAAATACGCCCACGAGCGGAGTACAAAGTGCGCGTGCAAAAAACGATGCACGGCATGTAACAGTGCTCGGAGCCAGCCAGCAGCGGTGTATAAGTACGCAGCAGCGCTCCGAAAAGGCGAAAGTGCTCGCCGAGCGCGTGCAGTGTGCGTGCGTGCAGGCTTCCGCGTTGAAAATATGCCGGCGGTCCGATCGACGTCGCGTCGTATGACCCGCGACGTCAGCTAATCGATCCGCGATTATGCGCGAGACGCGGCTCCAGCGCGTCGAGCCGATCCGGGGAGGGTGCAGAGGCTGATCACAGGCGTCCTGGGACCCCGCGAGCCGCAGGTACGCGCACACGCGTCCTTTATCCCGTGCGCCTGTTCACGCGCCTCTCGCTCTCTCCTCTTGCTTGCGCGCGATCTCCCCCGGCGTCGCCTTTCTCTCGCCCTGCCCCCGACGTCCTCGCCGTGTATTATACGTGTATATTCGCGCGCGTGAAATTAAAACCGTGGCCGATCGTTTGTTTTTTCGACTTTCTCGGCTTTCACTTCCAAAGAGATTTTTTTTCCTTTTTGTTTCCGGCGCGGGCCGATCGTCGTGCTCTCTTCTCCGGTGATGCTGCCTGAAGTCATTCGCCTATAGTATGTGCCGTTTGTTCGCGTCGCGTATTCCCTCCAATTTTTCCTCGTTCATTTGCGCGGATTCTTTGAGCAGGGGATAAGCGACACGCGGCGTTGGGCTTGAAAAACAAAAGAGAGCTTCATGTTTAACCGAAATTAAATTCATCGAATTGTGAAATCACCGAAAAATTGTTCTGCCGAAATAGGATGGCAGAAATTCGTGCCGCATTACGGTCGAACATTTTCGGCAAATTATACTTCGGCAACGTATATACTATTCGGCAAATATTTTTTGGAGAAGTCGTATTTCAGTACATTACGTCTTTTCCACGTATGCGCTGACGGTAAATCAATCGATCGACGCTGCAAACATTACGAAAACAGTATAACGGAGTTTACGCACGACAAAACAATACAATAAACTTAAGATTCGTTTTCCGCGCCAGTATGTCTCTGCAGATCGTCCATGTACTTTGCTGTTTTATGTTTCCACACCTTTTGTTAGTATCTTGAGAACTTTTTAACACTTAATTTATGTAAATGTCTTTGAACGATTAGGGCTAAAAAAAAACGAGATTGTTTCGAAAGAAATTTTCATTATTTTTATTTTGTTCGTATTTTCGGTTTGTTCGCCTCTTCATCGATGTTCCCCCCCCCCCGTCTTCATCCGACACTGTGCCCCTGTATTCGTACATCAATGGCCTTTCGCAATTTTTCCAGAATAACTTTTTTTCCTTCGCGCGTGGATACAATGTCTCAAATCATTTCGTATACAATGGTCATCTACGATTGGGCGAGCATCAAAAACGCATTATCACTTTTCAGGAAAAACAAGCTCCAGCGAGCAGCAATGCCGTACAGTCGTTGAGCGCGCGAGGGCAGCAGCAAATATTCGTTTCATGGATTTCAAGCAGGCCGGCACTCGAAGGCCCGAAGGAATGCCTCCAGACCCGGACGTCCAAGACGCAACAGATGAAGCGACAAGCGCGGCGGTGGAGCCCGGCGCGCCGGCGCAAGTCACCGAACTCGCTCCCAACAGTCACAATCCACCGCCGCTCTACTATCACGTCAACGTTCCGCCCTACCAGCCGTCTGTATCAGGGATCACCGACAGAGGGGCACCACCTTCGTACGAGGAGGCGATTGATCCTAATGGTATATTACATGTTTCACTGCACGATGATGATTTTAACAAGATCCTGGCTCTTTGCGCGGGGAATTAAAAAAAACCCGGCCAATAAGAGAGGAAAAAAAAAAAAGAAAAAAAAAAAAAAAAAAAAAAAAAAAAAAAAAAAAAAAAAAAGAAATATTTGATTGTTGGTTTATTCTTTCGCAGCTCCTCCACCTTCGTACGATTCGTTGTTCGGTCGCATGAGGGAAGCACACAAGGGAAGAAAAGACATATTCGACTTCTTACAAAACGTACTGATCATACTTTTGGGCACAAGTGAGTAATAATTGGTTTGAAAAGTACTTTGTCCGAGAAACTACTGGCATTTTAATTTTTTTTACTCCGTGCATTTTCCGGCACCACTACTCGTAAAGATTTTATCGTCATAGGCCGATCCGTTTTAAAGTTGTAGAGCTTCAAAGTTACACTCTTCAAGAAGTATACTTTAGAAAATCTACGTAGATAAAATACTATGTCACAACTATTTCGAACGCATTATCATCGAAAATTGGTATGAAAACAGCATGATACGCTGTCTATTTAAAGTAGAATTTAATATAATTTTCCTAAGCTTTGTTCAAATTGTAATTCTTAGATTTTAACATTAAATTGAATTTTAATTTTTCTCAGAATTTATACATAATATGTATACATTTGTATCGTGATTTTTTGTATATCTCAACTGTAAATGATATGAATCGAATACTACCGTTAAAGTTACATTCAACATGTACCTTTTTGACTTTTTAAATTTCTTTCAGTTGGACTTACGATTTTTTTGGGTATTACGATTGTAATTCCGATATGTATGATGGTTGTCGGTGGACTTTATCTGTACGACTGTCCCCAAGAAGAGTACATTCCAATTTTCTTATTAGTTGGAGGTGGTTTTGGAGTATTAAAACAGTTACTTCAATTATCCTCGAGGATACAGCATAGCCGTGAAGAACATAACGATAACAGAATAAGACAGACTCCTACTCAAAAATTAATAAATATATTCTTATTCATGTGGTTTACATTTGGTAAGAACAATTGTGTATATCATTTTAACGCATCTTCATATTTAATCAATCCAATTTAATTGACAATTTATTTTAGGTACGTATTGCGTTTATAAGGAACATGAACCAAATTATGACCCGACCCTGGGTAAATACTGTAATAAGACAGTGTATTTATTTGCATTCTGGTCAGTTACTGTATTCTACAGTGCGTTCATATTTTTACTATTTTGTCTGATGGTTGGAAGCTTCGTAGGAAAGTAGAAATTTTCAATAATTTCACAGAAGTATTTGTTATTATATAAAACTTTATTAAAAAAAAAATCTGGTATTCAGATTATTCTAATGGATAACTTTTTCTAAACGAAAAAATGTATGGATGGATGCATCCAAATTTATTTGAATCATAAAAAATTAAAACTTTAAAAAACCAATTATCCAGTGTGATTTAAAGCCAGCAATTCAAAAATTAACGTTGGTTTTATTAAAAAGGTTATGTTAAAAAGTATTTAACAAGATAATAATAAAAAAGCCTAACATTAATAACTTCTTTTAGTACCTGAGACACTTTTATACTTTTAAAGAATTGATCATGTATTGCTCTGCAATTTTTTGGAATATTTAATAGAATTTTAAAAACTAAAGAGAAACAGTTAATTAAATTTTTTTTAAGACTGTAGATATTTACTCTTGATTCTTACAATAAATACAATGATAATTTTATGTTACTGTTACAGTTAACTAATTAAATAAACAAATAACAAATTTCATGTTATTTTTAAAAGATGTTTATGAACATTTTTTAAATAATGATTGATAAAATTAGAAAAATAGCAGTTTGTACAGCGTTTTTTACAGTAGTAATAATAATAATACTTTTTACATGAAATGAAAAAAATGTATTTAAAAAATTTCCAAACGAAATAACAATAAAGAGTCTTAGGTACCGAAAATCAATGTAATCAATGCAACTAATCACTAAAAATATACATTTCAAACAATTTTCGTTTCCAATGTTATTGTACATGTGGGTGGATTCAAAGATCAACTTGAAAGAAATGAATATATGTATTTACTAGCCGTTTCGCTAGTCAGTTGTACATAACATAGTTATACTGTTAATGATTTGTACATTGTATTTAAGGAAGACTGCACACGCTCGTTGCACTTTCTTCACTACTCTTTTTAATCTCTTGTACTTACACATCCTAATTTCTTCATTGTAATTAATCTAGCTATTTAATGCAACTGGTTCACTGTTTATACATATACTTTAGTTTCATCATAAACATTTTTTTGTCTGATTGTAAATATTTTTATTTATATTTATAATATTTTTTGTACGTATATTGTGGAAAATAACGGGTTTTTCCAGGCAAGATGATAATTTAATGTATTAATAAGAACAAGAACGATATCTTTTTCAGTTTTTATCTTTTAAAAAAATAAAAACGTTATGCAAATAATTCATAGTACGAAATTGAGACATCTGAAAATGTAAAAATATACAAATCTGCAAACTTCCTCAAAATAAATCTGACGAAATTCAATAAATTCGACTAAATTTATTGATGTGCAATTTATGGAAGTTCGAGATGGCAAAGTCACAATGTCGTCAAAGAAAACAAATTGCATAATTTATTTGTCTTCTTTTAATTTTAAAGAGTCTTCGATCGTAGCCAGAAAACTAGTAAAATAAAGAGAAAATGTTTTCTTCTCACATGAATGATTAAATAATGAACCGATTGCGTGCCAATTTAATCCTGAACTGATTGTAAATAATTAATAATAGTAGTTAACAAAATCCAGAAGTAGTCGTACACTTATGGGTTTTGCTATCATTTTGGACAATTAGGATTAAAGAGTATGAAAAATGGAGATCAAATTCAAATGTGTCTGTATCTCTGATGCACGTATATTAAAATGTACGTGTCCTCTATGTATAGACCCGAAAACTAAGATGTCAAGCATTAATTATAATGTATAAAATATTTAATGACTTCGTCAATCAAACATCATCATGAAAATTGTTGTCATTTTAATTTTTTTCTTGATAATATGGAAATGAATAGTTTAGTAATCCAACATTACAAAAGATTTTGTTATTATTCACACAAAGTTAAATAAACTGTGTGTATAAAATAGATTGTGGTTTACATAAAAAAAAAGTAATAACCACAATAAAGAATAACTTCACAGAAAAAAAATTTTAATACAAAACTGATGATTTTGTGACTCAATTTGCTAAACAATCAGAGCGTCGATTAACTTTTATTCGTTGACACCTTAGTTTTTTATAGAATCAAGACGACATGAAAAAGTCTTATAAGTCTTCCAGAAGATACATAAGTTTTTAACGTATTTGTTTGAATGCACTTTTACAATGCATTCAAAAAATTTCAATTGATATAATTATAATTATAATTTAACAATAACGTAAAATAATTCTTGATAAGCGTATTCAATTCAAATGACTAAAAAGAGCAACTTCCTGTTGCTAAACAAATTACTTATAAATATGAAAAATTCAGCTGCTTATGGAGTTTCTATTTTTTAAATCTTATTTCAATGTCATTGATAGAATATACTGTGGATATTAAATACAAAAAAAATTAGTAAAAAAAATAATTGTACTTATGTGTTGAAAAATATTCTTTTTTTAATTTACTATTTTATATGTTTGTTTACTAACGATGACATTTTTTTGATCACATAAATAAATTCGAAATCACAAAATTTTTCGTTTTATTTAAAAATAATATCAAGAATTAAATTTCAAACATTTTTATGTTTAATTAAAAGAAATGCTTTATTTGCACGTGTAAGTGGAACTTAATTGAATGTAAATTTAATGCAAATTCTTATTGAGAGAATTTTTTAGAAAAAAAGTTATTTTTTCTCACGCTTTAAATATGTTATTAATAATTTAATTTAAAGAATTTTTAATTTCTTGATGGTCAGGACCGTTGATAAATTATACATTTAAAATTATGAATTATTATTGTGACAATTTTATGTAGCAACCTTTATTTGTCTGATCATATAATTTCTGATGTTATATAAAATGTTGTAGATTGAAAAAAATAAAAAATTGGGTTTGACTTGCGCTGTTGAAAAGCTTTGGTAAAACTTTAATGAATAAAAATTGTTTTTATTAACTTTTATATTAAGTATACGAACTTGAGATAGTTTCTCACTTCGCGATGTATACTTGACGAAATAGAAATTAATTATATAAATTTTTATGTTAGATAAGAGTTTTGTATTGTTATTTTTACCACGATAATAACTTTTATCTTTATATTAAATAGCTCGAAAATATGTACACGAAAAGTAATTTCATTTCTGTAACTTAACAATGACAGCTTCAATCAGCATAACTAGTTCCATTCATTTAAAAATAATCACAGCGAATGATCGTTACTTATATAAAACGTTAAATAAATTGCTTGAATATTTTTATTTTGTCTGATTTTATTCAATATTTTTCTTACCAAAACATTGTTTATCTTTAAATTATAAATGTACTTTAAATAGTACCTGGTTTTAAAATAAATTTTTCTACCATTTATTACAACATGATGTGCGTATCATAATGTGTTTTTGTAAGTTATTTTTTATATTACAAACAAAAACACAACCATGCAGTACAAATACTTGATAAAAGATACCGAGAGCAGAAAGAAGTAAGTTTTTCTATTTTCAGGTAGTAAATACATACTGGGTTCCTAAAAATGTTTTTGAAAATCCATACATCAATTCGTGTAAGTGCACTCGAAGAAAGATACTGCTCGTCTTGCGCATTTCATGTACTAAGGATTTGAGAAAAGCCATACAGCTAGTTTTCATCGTAATCTCCAGTACTGACTCCCTCTTCCTCTCCTTCGCCATCGAAAGAAACGTCATCCTTTTTCAGGAATTCTTCCGCACGATCGTCCGGTTCATCGTACTCACACACGTCACCGAGCGACTCCTCCGATACCTTCAAAACAAGAAATAGTACATTACGCACCAAGGGAGGGAAAGTAAAGAATGCTCTAGATCACACGTGCATTATCAAACGTGAGATATGAGCATTCTTTATTTCCTCCCGTGGTGCGTATACGATTTTTCGTCAATCCTGCGTCGGGAGGAGGAATTTTTTTCCCGCGAAGCGGGAGAAAAGTTCCTACTTCCATCGCAGTATGGTGAAAAATCGATTTACGATCTCTTTTATTCATGTAAGATTGTATTTTTCGATTAAAGCATTACGAACAAGTAAATTATTTTGAAAAAAAATTGTTCTTCTGTTCTTAAGAGTTTGCAAGTACGTATCCCGGGGTAAACGAATTCGCTACCAGCTTTACGATATCATAACAGTATTGAATTCACAAAATTTCCGTTCTCACGATGCTTCAAAATATTTGATTGCAATCAGCACAATAACGCGCATTAAATAATTGTAAGTACGAACAAAAAAATTCTGTGTACAATCAAACAGACTTCACATATTTTACACGAAGTTTGTTTTAAAAATGCACAAATTTTTTGTGTACACTTTAGCTGTATACATCCTGCTTTGGGTAAATAACTATAATATGCAATTTTATTAAAACAAAATTTTCGTGTTCAACTGTTGATGCCCACAGTATTTTATCATAATTAATCATCCTTTCCGTTCTACCGAGCGATAATATTCATTAATTTCAATCGAAACGTTAATCAGCCCACTTGATCGGTAACGCATAATAAGCCGCTTTACGCAAACCTCTTCCTGAAGCGGCATCGGATCAGGCGGCAACAGCTCCGGAGCGTAAGCCGTGACGCATCGCGCTCGCCAGACCGAAGTGTATCCCCGTCTCAGGGGCGCTGGTCTTCCTTCCGAGCTCTCGGCTATTTTCGCGTCTTCGTCCTCGTATCCCTCCTCCGCAGTCTCTTCCTTTGTCACGTAAATACGAACGTAAGTATAGGTGGACGGGGAACAGGATAGGGATCGAATAGGGGTAGTTAATAGGCTTGGGGCTTGGGTAATTGGGAGAATCAGATTATCGGAGGCACAAGGGGTTGTTTGATGTATACAGCTCTGTGGAAAGCTCGCACGATTGAAAAATTTGGACGGTTTTTAATTTTTTAAAAACGTAATCAAACGCAATGCTCAATTTGTACTTCTGTTTACAGTAAATTTTTGCACTTTGAATATATTATTTTTGTGTTAAGATTACACTTATTTTATATATTTCTGTCGACGAGTGTTTACGTAAATTTTACACGAAATTCATGTATTTTCGACATATTTAATATATAATATTGCATTCCAATAGTGCAATTACAAATTAAAATACACCAAACACAAAATTTTAAATTGTGATAGTAGCGCTGATACTAAATCTTGTTTGGTATAATTTGTAACGCGAGCATTATATTATACACTATAATGATAAATCAGGTCACGTTACATAATTTGTTCATAAATATTTTTAAGAAAGAATTTTATCGAAGTCAGACGTAACGCATGAGGAAAAAGAAAGTATTATCAACGGGCCACTGGGGAATTGACTAATTATCACGGAGATATAACTTTTTGGTATCTCGAACCGTAAGGGGCAGACTATGTAATTTGATGATTACCTCATACTCGAGAAGGCTCCGTGATACTCGAAAAGAAATAACATTTTTTACATAGCGTGCGACTGACATTTACCTGAATAAAACATTCAAAAACGCGTGTACTGCCTATAAAATTAGTTTTAAAATTATGCAATCAATTAACCAAGCAATTTTTATGAGATTGAACAATAATCAATGTGGCTATATTTAAGAGACAACATCCGAAGTGTATTGATGTGTTATCTGTGTTAAAACTTTTATATTACGTCAATACAATAAATTATTTCTTTATATTGACGATGTACATCGTTACGTCGGGCGAATGACGTTTTTCTTCGGGCCTGAGCTCGCGCTTGGTAGCCCAAGGGATTCCGGTTTCGTTAGGAATTTTCAAGAGTCGGTGCTCTGGAATTGACTAAAACGCGTGAACAAAATACAAGTTAGTTCGCGGCGCGATGGCCGAGCGGGACCGTAGGGTACTCGTGCCATGCGGCCTCAAACAGCCATACAAATAAAGGGACGCATTGCCTAGCCACTCCTGCGACTAGGTACCATCACTCGCGGAACCCAGGGGTGTTCTTGACCGCTACGACGCGTCGCGTTGGGCTAGCAGAACCGGAGGTATCCGAGACCGACAGCTATTACTACAACTCTCACTTATTCGGCGTAATTGAGGCAAGGGATGGTTTTTAGGATAAGGAAGTTCCTTGAATTCACTTACTTTTTACCGCTGCTTATGTCAATACAATGCAGCAAGAGCCGAGGTATACTTGGAATACTGGGAAACAGGGGAATATCTGGCGGCGAGCCGCTTAAAAGAATAAGGTTCTAGGCCATAGTGGCCGAACTGACGAGTCGGCCGTGGTTGGGGCTTTTTATACGGTTGGCTCGTTGCTGCGGGCGGTGACGCGCAGGGGGGTTCCGTGAGAGAGCTTCTAGAACGTTCTACTGACTTATGATCGAACAGAACTTTACCAAGTTTGGGGCTTTGTTATCTTGGCCACTGACGACATCGCGCGTGTACACTAGCTCTCCCGCGTCCGGCTCTTCCGGCGTCAGAAAGAGGGGAGGAATCTCTGCATTACCCACTTCCTTCCGTCCTTCTTCACATGAGTAAAAATGGTACAAAAATTTCGGTATACCCGCGAAACGCATCCTCCGGCATGTCTGATAATTTTGGCACCGCGAGCAATATGCTGGTACTCGCGAACCGAGCTGCTGGGAACTTAAATGGCAAAAATCGCCCGATCCGGGACAAAGTTGCCGGAGGGTATATACATACGTGTTGCAGCTTGGTTTGCGAGTATCGGCGTGTGAGTTGGCGCAGGAAATTGGCTCGTGCCATAAATTCCAAAACTTTTGGTGTGAATTTGTTTGTAAATTCATAAAATTTCAAACAGTGCACGCTTCTTAATTTAAATGCTTGGTCGGCATTTTTGTTCCCAGTTTCGCAAATCTTAGAAAGGGGGTAAGCAAAATATATCCGAATCTGTACGTATACGTATTCATGTATATTTAGGTATTTCTGCACTTCAATTTAAAAAGTAGCATCGAACGCAGCGGTGCGCATTTGTCATTATAAGAGGCGGGCGTTGGAGCGCCGGTTTCTCAGATGAAAGAAATAAGCTTACGAAAATTACTGGGAGTTTCCCGACGTTACAACATTAAGTATGGATTTCTGAATGATCGATTCAAGTATGTTGGTTTAAAGAGACAACAAATTTTCTGCTCTTTTTGAAAAATAATTTTTAGTAACAACTTGAAAGAAAATTGTAGTGGGGAATAATTGGATGATTAGTGTGTTAAAAAAAATTGTCCAACACGATTATAAAACGTACACATTTATCAGCACATCATACTGCATGCACACGCAACAAACAACAAGAGAATTCTAAAATTTGGATAATAATCAATGATAATACATTGTATCGTGCATTACTAACCGAATACAAGGAGTGATAATACAGAGAAACCAAATTTTTGTCGCTAAACATTTTTCATGCTTCCATTATTTCTAGCATATATATGCTGTTAGAATTTGTTATGAAGTATTACCATGAAAATTATCTTAAAACACGATCATAACAATCGATTTTCGAAAAATAATTATAATAAACAAGCCAACTCACCTCCGAAACTTCATCTGTTCCCAAGGCATTGTTACTCAGATTGCGAACAAGCGCATAGTAACCGTGCTGTATACTAGAACTTCCGAATACGAAGCAGCCACGTCCTACCGGCTAAAGATAGTAAGAAATTATCCACAAATTTAATAAGTATTATTATAATTCGGTATACAGTACCCTTAGTATCGTTTCATTTTTTTATTTTTTATCATAGATTATTTTGTTGCATCGTTCTCACGCTAAAATATGATAAATCTGGAAGTACGTATCACATAATAAAATGTTTGTATCGATAAGTGATGATAAATAATTCGGTAACCCACTTTAATGTCAGTAATGATTCTTGTTTCGAATTTAGAGCATTTGTATATCACCCCTATGTAAATATTAGCAAAAGTATGACTAGGTCAAGAATAATCAAATACCTATAACTTCAAAAAAACTTCATATGAGCAACTCTACAAAAAACTCCAATCGGGAACAAAAGTTTTTCAAGGTACTTACACGTATAAATTTTATTTTTTTGTAAACCTCGAAAAATATGAAAAAATCTAAGACATTATTTAGCGTTAATCTAAAAAAAAAGCTTCGACTTTCTTTGAAGTTCCGGATGATAACAAATTTTTTTCAGTTCCTTGGTTTGTTCATGCAAGCAAGTAATAATTATCCTCTCAACCCCCGCTAAAAACTTGCTAGATAACAGAAAAGACACAAATTTGGTGAATTTTCAACTTAAAACTACAGTTCACAAAAATATTCCCAAAAAAATTCTTTTAATCATGAAAAAATTGAAAAAAGAGAATAAAAATTTTTCAAGATTGGGACAAAGTACGACACACACCTCTTTGTTTCATTCTCACGAATTTCTCTTTATTTTTGAAGATAATTAAAATATAAAAATTAGTCTACTGTCCTAAAGGTTTAGGTGGATTTTGATATTGGCTAAGTAGGTTGGAAGAACATTTTGAGGAGGGAGAACTTTTTGACGATTGAAAAATATTTTAAAAATTAAAAAATCTATCCATCATATTATTAAGGCTCATCCCAAGGGCGATTTATTAATATTGTGCATTTAAAAATGTCACATTCTGAAATATTAAACAATATATAAAATAAAACGTAAACTGTTTAGAATTATCAACCTGATGGAACGCCGGAAGCTTTTGAAATCCATCCCCGCTCGAATAGAATCTACTTTTCAAGTCAGTAATGTCCCTTGCATGAAAAAAGGAATCCACGTAAAACAATAACATTCACCATATTGACGTCCCAGAATCCGTGGAAGCGATGCCGGCGATGAATAATCTGTCCGACCCCCTGCATGCGGTCGAGGACCCAAGTGCCGTAAAACCGGCTGCCCGAGCTCGCCAACACGTAGGTCCCCAGACCGTGGCGCAGACCCCGCTTCCAGCTGCCCTCGTAAACGTCGGCGTTGCGGTAGTGGTAGGCACCAAAACCTTGCCTCTCGCCCCTCTTCCACTCGCCTATCGCGCCGCGCAAAATTCACATCACGCGCGTCGATCACATTTTTTCCCCCTTCATCGAAAAAAGACGCCTCTCACCCTCGTACCGCGAGCCGTCGGGGTAGAGCAAAGTCCCGCGTCCGTGCTTGACGTTGCGCCGCCAGTCGCCGTCGTAGCGCGGACCGGCTTTGAAAACATAGGCGCCCCGGCCGTGGCGCTCGCCCTCACAGTAACCGCCCGCGTACGTGTCGCCGTTCGGGAGCACGGCTCTGCCGTACCCGTGACGCCGGCCCGCCCTGTTGCGCTCGCCCTCGTACAGCTGCGGATTTCACGCTCGCGTATTGCATGCTTCGTACTTGTATTTTTTTTTTTTTTCGTTCAGAAATTGGAAAAATGCCCGCTGGGAAAAATCGTGAACATTGATTGCGAGTCGGCGCGGTTGGTGGAAAAATTTGTCCGAGTTTACTGGACGTTGAGCTTTATTGATGATAATAGAAAAAAGAAAAATGATAAAAATAACAGTAAGCACACTTTTGTATTGGTTAAACAAAATTTCGAGATGTACACGGCGATTTCGTTATGAGGACAAAACGGAGACTGCATATCATGAAATTCTTCAACACGATCATTATTTGCTGTTGGAAAAGTAAATTGCTGTTGCATTTGATTATTTAGGATGATTATTACATGAAACTCTGATTTCGTAATAGGAACATCAATTATGGATTACGTGGACGTGATTTGAAGATATTTCATAATTGTGCACATGTAACATATTATATCGGTAGAATCGATGTTTTTTTTTTAAAAGCACCTAGAAAATCATCCCTGTGAATTATAGTAATATTTATTGCCATATAAAAAAAAAAAACCAAAATCATTGTAGGTACTTTTATACCTCACGTGCGACGCGATAACGATTTCGCTCGTATTTTGATCGTTAGGCTCGTAAAATTGTTTACCCACATATGCTTGACGTTTCTGTCGTCATCGAGAGATGGAGAAACGATAGACTCAAGTGCGAAAAGCAGAATCACTCCATGCAAAATAAGTATAACGAGTAATTGTTCCCGCGAGATTGGCATCGTCTTGGGCGACGTTTATATCGCGGGTAATGAAAATTGCAGTCGTCAATGGAACCGGCGCTAATCGGTCGTCGATCAAGAGTTTGGTAGATGATAAAATTGTTACGCGCGCAAAAATGATTATCGACATTCGCGATTCGATGACGCGTGTTTTTACGACTCGGCATTTTACCTACATAGGTATATAATATGTACACACGTCACGTGAATCGATCGTGACATTTTTTCGATCGTCATTGCACGTGTATACACAATACACGTACATTGAATATTCATTCAGCAGTGATAGCGCGGACGTTTCGCAATTTGGCGAAAAAACATTTCGATTTTGAAAGCCGTCGCGTTGTAAGCGATTCCCGGAGAAAAATAAGATCAAAAGTCGATGATGAATCCTAGTATCTACACGCAGTACCCTGAATCTAAATTGTATACACCAGATTGTTTGGCCGACACGTCTCTCTCCCTCGGATCGTCAACGATCCCCCCTACGATCACAACTTTTTTGCGCAACGTCACTGAGCGGTCAGAAAACCCAAAATAATCGTCATATTCCATTCGACCAGCAATACCAATAACAAGTATACTCGTGCGATAGAGCCAAACAATGTCTTCGCCGCGCGGCGAGCGCGTGTAAGTATAATCACCACAGCAGCCACGCGAAAATAAACTCCCGTCCAATTAGATTGCAAGGTTTTTTTTTTTTTTTTTTTTGTTTTTTTTCGCTCCCTATCGGCGACGCCGGCTGCGATTAAGATATAAGGTACTGCTCTCGGTCTCGATTTTCCGTCTCGTATATGAGCCCCGACTGCGCGTCGTCGTCACTGTTGCCGGCGGGGAGAGGAGGAAAAAAAAAGTGTCGCGCGCGCGCGCGATTGAAAGTTGAGTTGACATTTATCGCGAGAAAGAGAGATATTCCGCGAGTGCGCTTACACGAGCAGCGCGTCCGTTTTATGTAACGAGTGCGATGCGCACTCGCGCGCTCGGCGAGACTTTCCATTGGGAACGTTTCGCGGCTCACCGCGGCAATGACGAGAGTTCACCTGATTTTTCGCGCGATCGTAACCTTCGCGGATGCCGTTTAGGTTGACACGCGAACGTCTTGGCTACGAGTGTTTTGCATCTGGGTCGCGGTGCGCGCGTACTTACCCCCAATGGAGATTCGGAGTCGCTGGGGAGAGACTCGGGCCCGTACTCGAGAGAATCCTCTTCGCTCATGTTTGCCCGATGACGGCTCGGACGAACTTTGCTGCTTCGCGGATTTGCGATGAGGTTAATTGTTTGTTTCGTGGGGGAGGGGGGGGGGGGGGCGCTATGACACGGTGTACTTTGAGATTTGAGGGATTGAAATTTTTGGTACGAGTTTTTTTTTGAGCGTTTGGCAATATTTTATCCAGACAGAGCGAAAAATAATATCGAAAGTAAATTAATTTTTTTTTAGGGACTGTATTTTATACAGGGTTCGTTAGTTCTGAGTGATGCACTTGGGATACTATTGGTACAAATAATGGGTACGGGGAATTTTTTTCAACAAATGCAACAATTTTTCATTTTTTAAAATAATTTATTAAATCGATGATTATTCAGAGTATAAAGTTTTACAATATTTGTCGCAGACATTGCTGAAGTTTATTTACAAAAAAATATCGGATGCATCACGTGCACTCAAATGTACGTACATTTATGTGATTATTTATTTTGATGTTCGACGTTGTGTTGAGGAAAACGTTGACTGACGCACAAAAGTTTTGAAAAATATACATGAAAAAAGTATGAATTCAAATTTAATTGGTGCGAAAAGAAAATTTGTCGAATTAGTGCATGAGAATAAGAAAAAAAATTAATTTCGATAATGTCAACAGGCATTTCGCCCTCGTGCATGCACGCAACTACAGCAGATCGTAATAATTCAGTTGTAGCAAAATTTATCATAATTTTGAAATCACGTAAAAATTACTCCCGACATCAAATTAATTAAATTGGCTATGAAAATCTCTATTGTAAAAGTTCAATGCATTACTCTAATACAGGTAGATTGTAAAACTTATACAACAGAAACATTTTCAAACTATCAACGAACAAATTCTAAAGGAGTTAAATAATTAAATATCTTTACCTTAAATAATATCAGTTTATTTAATATACACAGCTGATCCCTATTGGAAAATTTATCATACCATGTGCATCGTCATAACGGTGCTTGTGTTTGTTTATTTCTGCAACACACAAGCCTACAAACTAAGCTGATTCTTTGAATTTTAACTTGTAAATTTGCTATGAAAATAAACTCACCGAAAAGGTTGCTTAATGTGATCTTATGGACAGAAAACTTAAAAATCTTGCAAGCTAATATTCATTTCTTTTCGCAGAAACAAACACATTGCATCCTAAAATTCAATAAAATTGCATTAGTAGAAACAACTATTTTCCAGAACTGAAAACCATTTGGCGTGTGTTCTTCTGCAGCCACAAAACTTAACTTTATTTCCCGGTCAAAAGACCAATCAGAACTTGCTTTTCCTTTTCCTTCTTTCTTACGGTGTCTAGATTTCTCTGCCTCCAGTTGCTTTTGCGCAATTTAATAGGACGCGAACCAACGTATCTCCCTAAAACAGAAGAGTGATAAAAATGTATTTAAGTTTCCAAAAAATAATCAGATATACATATTTTAAAATTTTTGTATATCCACAAAAAATGTCTTTTACTATTAGCATGGTGGTAAAGCGTAAAGAAAAATAACAAAAGTTTGTATTGCGTTAAAAATTACTGAAATTTTGGTAAGTAGTATTTTGTTGGAAAGGGTAGAAATTCATTTTACAAATAAACACTAAATTAATATACAAAAAGATTCATCTTTTACATGTTCAAATTTTTTAAATTTAAATTTACGTATGACGCGCTTCACGCACTATCATTGTTAACGTTATTCTGTTCACATCGTCTTTATATACATGCCACACAACTTCAGTTTCACTATCCATATGTATAATTACCTGCACTTATATCCGTCCATCCAATTATGGCCAGGCAAATGGTAAGGTATATAGGTAGATATAAGTGCAGCTAAGTCTATATAATTTATCTGACCCATAAAAGTGTTGTGCTACCATTCATAAAATTGTGTTTCTAAATATGTTTTTTTATCGATGTGATTGCATAAAAATAAGTTTCTTATACGTTTACGACACACAACCTTATTCTAGCCATCGTTAATTTTTAAACTATTTTTTTGTCATCGTATACATATACAAAAAATTAAATTCTACAGTTATAACGGCTACGTTTCTGTGTACATTATATTATAAAATAAATGAATATGAAGACATTATTATTATATAACTTATTATTTTATTACATTATATACGTATTTGTTATTAAAAACCACTCTATTTAACCCTGGTAGAAACGTTACTACAACAACTAGCTAGAAACTCGTTTACACGTTAATCTCACGTATGCTCTTACACTTTAACGAGTTTCTAGCCAGTTTTTGTGGTAATTTTCTACCAGGGAAGTTTTAAGTGTAAGATAAGTCTACTTAAGAAACATAATCTCCAAATTATTTACTCTGTGGTTGATCGATCACTGCTCAGTATATGATACGTGTTAACTCGACGAATGACTAGATCACATGACTGTGAATGAATCATCTAGTGAGCTGCGCAGCTCATTGCGTCGTATAGAGTGCGCAGCTCATCTAGGTCACTGACCACTGACTCACTCAGCTGACTAAGATCAGTGTGATCTAGTCATTCGTTGAGGGAACATGTATTATACTGAGCAGCGAGCGATCGACAACAGAGAAAGAAGCAAGAATATAATGTTTCGTGAGTAGACGCATCTTTCACTTAAAACTTAAATAGAGTAGTCTTTTGTAACATATACGTATATAATGTAATTAGTAATAAAAGTAACACAATAATAATGTATACATAGGAAAGTCAGTAAATTGCATAATTATATGCATGAGCCTAAATCGGGATATTTTGTTCTGGAAAATACAATTTTCAAAATTTAGTCTTTAGAATTTTTGTTCTGGAAAATACAATTTTCAAAATTTAGTCTTTAGAATTTATGTATCATTTTGTCTACGTTATGTGAGATCCAAACTAGCTGGAAACTCTTCTGTACTGCAGCTCTATTGTCGTTTTTAGAAAACACATATTAATTTAGATGGGATTTTTTTTTTCATTTAAAAAAGCATTACCGTAATGGTACTATTTTGACAGTTCTGAAGCGCTAAATCGGAATATTTCAACGTAATTTATTTTAGTAACTATGCACACCAGAATCATTTGTCTCATGCAATTTAAAAGTATCAAAACCAGGCTTCACAATTAGAACGCCTTGTGCACTTAAAAACATTTTTTTTTTTATCGTCCCAAACTACTAAAAAGGGTGCTAGGTGGTTCAGATTTTTGGAATACACATCCTAAAAAAATCAAGGAGTCAACACACAGGCAGTACAAGATGCTAAAAATAAAGATTTTTAATGCTTCATGTTACGGTAATGACATTTTGGCCAGTTTTTTCCATCTTATGGCCTCGGCAAATATTTTGTTTACTTGATTTTAAAGGAGCTATCCAAAGAAAATTAGATTAATTTACACTGTTTAAAAAAAGGTTTGACTCAAAATAATAAAATGCGTTGTTTATAAACATAGGTTTCATGAAATATCGCAGTTTATATGAAATGACTCACGTACGTTATCAGAAACTACTCTGTTAAAGTTTCGAGTGTTGGCAATAATGTTACATTGGTTATCAATTATTCGTCAATGTTTATTAATTTTCACTGTTCAAAATCTGTTTGATTAAGAACGGAAAAATTCTGTTTAAAATTGAACAGACTACACACGTTTTGTATAGATTATATTTTACACGAATTTCGATTTAAAAGTACACAAATATTGTGTTATTTTTACAAATAATAAGTGTAAAATAGCAAATTATACACAATTTTTAACTATGCAGGGTTCGTATTTAAATTTAGATTGAAATTTACACTGATCACTACCTACAGATAACAGTTTTAACCAATCGCATGGCGAATGAAAATACTTTAGACACGTGACAATTTTCGCAGTGAAAAAAATCTTGCACTAATCACTTCAGCAAACAAAAATAATAAAGATTGAGAAAAAACATCTCATAATAAATGGGCGAGCTAATTAAAGTTATTTGAGATTGAAGAATCTTATTTTCAAAACAGTACAATGTATTGCTTCCATAGGAATTTATAACTTGGCTCCGCGTACATCTACTTAAACATTCCACAAGCTTAAATATATGCTCTATTAATACTCCAAAATTCTAAATACATAATGGAATTTAGCGTGGGCGTTATCCCCTCGTCGCTAAGCCACTGCGATAACTTTATACCAAAGGCAAATCTAGACGAGCTTTCCCATGATCGCTTGAGCGTAATTCTATCTGGTAACTATCTTATATTATCCTTGATTTTTACATTTAAAATAAAGTTCAAAGTTACAAACGATATCACAAATATCATTTTACGTAACACGTTTTCATAAATATAATAAAAATAATAATAGTTCTCTATGATCGTAGATAAATATAGCTGGAAAGTTTACTCTGTTATCACTATAAGAGCATGAATGGTTCAAATGAAAAATCGCACGTGTTGGATGAATAATTATTTGAATATTACGCAACTGATATCACGAATCCAGTTTTTTATCATAGCAATCAATGGTATTTATCATCTACTTTCACGGAATACTGAATATACTATTTACTAAATATCCTAATGACATTTCAAAAAATATAAAAATTGAATTTAAAAATACGACAGTTGCAAGGATTTTAGTGTGCCGCGGATCAGCAGTGTAATTTCGATCAAAGGGAACAAGCTTGCCTCTAAGCTCGACTGTCAAATAATTACACTCGACAGGAACCACAAGACTCGCCGCTCACCTCACATATCCGTTCGTTTGTTCATCATTTCCGCGGCACAAATTCCTTTCTTGTTTATTCGAGACCGCGATGTCCGCACCTTTTCTTTTATTGTACCTATGAAGTTAGCTCTCACGCAACTGGTATTTCTTTGTTCTAGCAGTTGTGACATTATTCGTTTATTTCTTTGTAAGCAACTTGTTACTCGTTATAATGGACATGGGTCAGGGCGTACGTTTTTGTCAAGAAAAAAAAATATATATATATAGTGACGTCAGATGAGGGACGACCGGTAAGATTCTTAAAACGATCGTTGCCGCGGTGGTTATAGACTTCTTTCAACTTTAAAACAAAATAGAATCGAGTGAAAATTCTCGAATTCAACCAGAGCTTTAAAATATTAAATTGGTTTATGAAGAATCAAAATCAGACTAGAAAATTCAATTTATTAGAATTTTATTTACTCATTTGGTAAAACTTGTATTTTCGTGTTTAACTTTGATCAATGTATGTTCAAATCACCGATTAAATCGAATTTTCCTATCTTAAAGTTTTGATGGCCTCAAAGTGAAGCCTCTAATAGGATTGGCTGGTGACTATGACGTAGCTTACAGTTGATTGGTCGTTGCCTTTAA
>JAPYYV010005525.1:0-17483 GCA_030522625.1 Copidosoma aretas | reverse complement strand
ACGTTTTTAAAACCTGTCAGGTAATTAAATTTTAGAAGGAAATCCTGTTTTATTTGTATTATTATAAAGTTAAGTAGTTTGTTTATGCTCTCCAACAATTGCAGTCTTAACTTTTTATCTTATTTTATTTCCTTTGTCAAAACAACCTCAAAATTGTGTAGAGTGCACGAGTAATGGGTCCCTTACCTCATATACTAAAAGCCCCACCCAAGAACACCGACGGAATGATAGATGACTAATTGACTATTAATAAATAGAGTGATAAATAATATAGGATAACTAACTCAGCAACGGGAAAATCTAGGCTTCACGCAAATCTCTCGCGGCCCCTGGACGCACCACAAGAGATAGGCCAAAAGCTAGGGTAGATCGCCGGACGTGCAGCGATAAACAGGGAAAATACACAAACATACCACACAGACACACCGTTTCGTGATTTATTTTTTTTGCGGCCCCCGGACGGCCGCAAAGGGAATTATTTTGTGGGAAAAATCTTCAGGAAAAGAAGCAGTGAAAAGCACATAAGAAGCGCGCACGGCACTCTCTAGGATATAAATTTTTTTTTTATTATCTAAATAAATTCACCAAGCAAAAGTAATTGTTACATAAATACATTTTTTTTCAGTAGAATAGATACGACGAGCGAGGGCAACTGCTTTATGAATACAATTTATTTTTATATTGTTTTAGTCAAATAAATAACAGTGAGCGAGGATAATTTTTATAAACAAGGGGTACATGAAGTTGATAATGTAATAACCATTGTGAGGGAGAGAGGAGTATGGAAGTAGGGTAAAGAAAAGGCAAAGAGCATCAATTTTGATAGTCATCCTTATTTGTTAGTAATTTATTACACTCAAATTTTTTTTTTCATCCTCCTTTTTGTTTTTCACACATCATTTTTTTTTTTCTTCGTCCTGAGTGAAGGCCGGGGCCCTGGCACAATGGTCTCTCTTTGCCCCATCTCCAACCGAAAGCTCAGGAGGCGCCCTAGGCACGCTTCGTACGTGGAAATCGGCTCTGCGTGTCCAACAGCAACGGGCCGATCTTCGACCTCATAGAGACCGTTGGACGGTCCCCGAACCTGAAACAGAGGAAAATAATTAGAGAAGAACTAAGAAAAGTTAAGCGTACAGAAAAATACCTGCAGGACGGCGCAGGAATTGAGGGGATAGGCCACCCGATTTATAGGACCTGCCGACAGACGAACAGGTCCTCGATCTAGAAGAAAATAATATAAAACGAAGGAATTAGATGAATGGAAAAGAAGTAAGTGGAGAAAGCAGTTCGATTAAAACTTACGTGATAGCATCCGGCGAGCTACAAGCTAGACCCTCCCGCAGGGTGGCCTCCAGAAGCACGCCACAGCGGCTCCCGTCAGGCGCAAAGAACTTGGTCTCCCGCACACTATTAAAGTTGAGCCTCGAAACGGCAGACAAGCTGGCGAAGAACTTATTAACGTGAGCTGTCGACATTGTCGAAAGATACGAATTTGGTATGACAAAAAAAATAGAACACCATGAACAGTACAACACAGGAGGAGCCGAAGAACGGTCGATTCGAAAAGAGAAAATGAAAACACAAAAAATAATTTTTCACTGAATAACACCCGAACGGACACTACAACACAAAAGGCTCGGAGAAAATCGAAAAAGCACTCGATCAGACTGAGAGGCGCGAGCAAAGTCAAAAATGGCACTGACGAAACCACGACGCCGAAAAGGGAGAAAGCCCAAGAATACCCCCACAACATCCCTTCCCTGTACCTTATTGTATCGTAAAAGAAAAAACGAAGGAAAAGACGGGAACCCGCGAAGGAAAGAAATACATGGGGAAATGCTCGAAATTCGAAGCTAAACACTGAGCCTTAATATTGGCCACACTAAAACTTATTTACCTCCATGCTCGTCCCTACCAGACCGGGCTCAATAGAAAGCTTCGGAACCGCACCGAATTCCTAGAAAGGCACCGCGAGCGCACTCACGCGCAGCTACGGCAAGCCGCTGTAAAACGAGTAGCATAAACACGCTTATAAAGCAAATTCTTAAAATACAAGGAAATAAAAATGAATGACTAGCAGAGTATAAAATAAGATAGTAATAGGAAAATTGTGCATAAAAAAAGAAAAAAAAGAATCTGTATTTTCTAGGATGAGTTTAAAGAGAGATCGGATGGCCAAATAAGAATAAACATCCAAGCGCACGTAATGTAAGGAGAGAGCCACCCGGGCTCCCTAACGCGATAAATAATTCGTTTTTTTTTGTGAATTATGTTATCTTCGCGCTCGGGGTATAATTCAACACACACACACACCATTAATAACAGGGATAGCGCACATTGCGGCGCAAAAGGAGTTGCGCACGCTAAATAACCCGTATATGCAGGACGAGTAGGTGAGTACTTAAAAGCTACGGTCGGGAGAAAATAGTTTCGGACTTGTCGCAGCGGTACATACGTACGTAAATAAAAATTTGTGGTAGTCAGCATGCGGGGTCTCGTTTGTAAAATGTTTTTCTTGCTTGTAAATAAATCGCGTGGGATAGGGCGACGTTACACGTAAAGTAGAGCAGACAAAATGTACAAGGAAACCACGGGAATAAGAAAAAAATAAATAAAATAAAAGAGAAAAAGGTACTCATTCTATGTTTTAGGATCGGAGCCATGCCAGTAACAGAACAACGTGAAATTTATTGAGAGAAATCCCGGAACACGCGTAGAAAATTTGGGTCCGGTACAATCAGTGGCGTCAACCTGGAAAATGATATGGTACGTGGATTAGAATCAATTGATCGAGGAATTAGATGCAATTTTGAGTGCAAGCAGGCAGGCAAAGTGGAAGTGCCGAGAAACGTTGAGAAAGGAAGATAAATGCGAAATGCAAGTAGAGCAGGCCACACAAAAAGCACTAAGGGTACGAGAAAGAGTAGAACAGGCCAGTGGTAGGTCGGAAAATTGGTAGTCGAATAGAAACAGCACAAGTACTTCAGGGACAGGCAACAGAGGCAGAAAACAAGAAGATACAGGAATCGGTGGAATCGAAACGGACTAACACAACTGATACAACTAAGCACCTAGCAGAACAATTGAGAGTTACAACGTTTCGTGATCATAAACAAGTACTTCAGAGCATAAAAAGATTCGAAGGCAAAGCGGAAAAAATAACAGAGGAAGGGTTAAAAATAGTTACGGAATTTATAGACGGATATGACAAAGTATTAGAAATGATGTGGGAGCTTGAACAATTAACCGAAGAACTTGTAATGAGATTCGGAACAGCGACGGATATAATATACTTAGCTAGTCTGGGCGTGTGGCATCTATCAGAGGCAGCATTGGGGGCTATGGACGGAGCAAAAATTTTTTTGGCACAACTTAGACCGAATCTCAAGTTCCCGGGGGAAAAAAATAAAACAACCGAAGAGGAGGTTGGGGAAATGGCAGATATAGCAACCTTAGCATTTAATGGAAAAATTATATACTACGTAGAGGTGCCATTGGTGACAAAAGAAAATCAAGATCTCCTTAGAATATCACCGTTGCCAGCGGAACAAGTAGGGTTGAACTTCACGGACGTAGTAGCATATCTACAGCTAACATACGAATACATAGCAAGCAGCGCGAGCGCGAAATATTCGCGCCGATACCGCAAGAAGTAGTACAGCAATGCAAGAGGCTTGGAAAGATACGCATATGTAAACAAATGGAACTAATACAAGAGGTAGAAAAAGACAACCCTTGCGAAATACGACTAATATTGGGCGATACAATGAAAAAACCGGAAGAATGTCCAATAAAACTGGCCAAATTGAGGGGCACATATTGGACACGCCTTCATGCAAGGAATCATCATGCATTTAGTACTATGGAAGAGGAGGAGGTAAATGTGCAGTGTGAATATACCGAGCATAAGACGCTAAAAGTCTCAAACTCAGGAGTAATAAATCTAGCGAGAGACTGCATAGCTTAAACATCCCAAACAAGATTGGACCTAGGCCAAGAAGAGGGAAAAAGTCAGATATTCAAGTTTAAAAACTCGAACTTGAACTTTAAAGGCATTGTAGAAAAAATAAAGGAAGTAGGAGAAGGGAAGCTACTAGAATTAATAGGAACAATAATTAAAAGGGATGGGTTACATGAACTTGATAATCAGGAGCACAGGCTTAATGACAGAATAGAAGTAAGAACAAAATTGGCTGATATAATCCAACGCGTACGCGAAACACTGCAAACAAAAGAGAAATTTTCCGATTGGAAGGAGTACGCGTGGATGGTGGCGGAGATAGCGCTTGGCGCAGCAGCAGGGTCATTCGGAATTTTTAAATTGGGGGCCCCGGTAATACTAAAACTATCTAGAATGTTCATAGATGGAGGAAACAGGAATAATACAGCTAGCAATGAGAATACGAGACCCACGGCACCACAACCAATCGTCATCCAGGTGCGAGCCAGTCATCCGATTGCAATTAAATGTCAAAAACCAGCAACAGTGAACGATCGTGCTTCATCAAAAGTAAGAGCGATGTATAAATAAATTGATAAAAAAAAAATATTTAGTAATTCTAGCGTATAAGGTCGTACAGGTAAGGTAGAGTAAAATATTTAAAAAACATAATAGACGTAAATATAAAATTAATAATAATTTAAATGTAGTATCAGTAATAATTATGATAAATAAAATGTGAAAGAATGCAAAAAAAGGGAAAAAGGTAAAAATGCTAATAACGATAAGAAAAATATATAAAAATAAAGTTAAATGTAAGATAGCACTATACTGTCAAATATTGAATTTATTATTGTAGAGAGAGAAGAGCGCAGCACAAAAAAAGTATGTCATACACAAAATACGCATGAGAAAAGTATGAGAGGGCGAAGCAATAAGTGAGAAGATGTAAAGAGAGCGGCGGCCCTCTTAGGGACTAGAAGAATAAGTGTGGAATGACACAGACAACGCGAACAACATAACTCATCACAGCACACGTACATACACACAGGTACGAGCTAGCAGCTACAGAAGTCAGCGTCGTCGAGGGGGCCGACGTCGCGGCCCTTGGACGTGTCATGTACAATAGCGTAGCCATGTGTCCATGTGCCTCCCTTATTCGTGGGCCCACTTCAAAGTTGCAGCGAGAGAGAGGGGGGAGTAAGCGTAAAAGGAAGGAACAAGGGAGTCTACGGCAAACCAACAAGGCGATAGGTATTCTTGCGGCGCGACTCTTCTCTTGGATCATTAACTAATAAGCGAGCTATATTCAAGTCCTCCTATATTTTATTCCGTGAGCACCCCAAGGCCATCATAACCCACGTAACACTGACTTATAGATTGAAATGTAATATATAGAAAATAGCGACTTTAAAATGGCGACTTAAAATGCTAAATACAATGCATTTTTAACGCTAAGATTTTTTAATAACAAGTTATTAGATCCCTATTTTTAAAGGACACTGTTTATAATATTTACTGACTTAAAGATTTAAAAGTAATAAATACGGTATTGCGACTTTAAAATTGTTACTTTAAGTGGTAAATGCTAAAGATATCTCACGCTAAGATTCATTATTAACAACGTATTAATTTATTAATTTTTTCAGGATACTGCTAATATTGTCCACTGACTTAATGACTTAAAAGTACCAAATTTAAAATAGCGATTGTAGAATGGCGATTTAAAGTGCTAAATGCAAAGGATTCTTTACGCAAATGTTTTTAATAACAAGTTATTAGATTCGAATGTTTTAAGAATATTGCTTACTATATAGTTTGACTTAAGGATTTAAAAGTAATAGATACAGAATACCGACTTTAAAATGGCGACTTGCAGTGCCAAATGCGAAGGATTCTTCACGCCAAAATTTTTAATAACAAGTTTCAGATTTTAGATTTTTAAGGATACTGCTCATAATAAACATTATCTGAAGGATTTAAGAGTAATAAATACACAAAGGCGACTTTAAAATGGCAACTTGCAGTGCTAAATGCAAAAAATGTTTAACGCTAAGATTGTCTAATAACAATTTATTAGAATTTAATTTTTTAATGAGACTGCTCATAATACACACTGAATTGAAGATTTAAGAAAAATAAATACAAAATATCGACCTCAAAATGGCGTCTGTCTTGGAGTGCTAAATGCAAAGGATTCTTTAAGTTAAGATTTTAACAACAAGTTATTGGATTTGGATTTTTTAAGGATACTCCTTATAATATTTACTAAATTAAAGATTCTAAAGTGATAAATATCGAATCACGTTTTTAAAATGGTGACTTTTAGTGCTTTATGCAAAGGATTCTTTACGCCAAAATTCTTTTTCAAACAAGGTATTGATTTTTCAATTTTTTCAGAATACTGGTTAGATTATTCACTGACTCGAAGATTTAAATTTACCAAATATAAAATGTCGACTTCAAATTGCCGACTTGCAGTGCTAAATGCAAGGGATTCTTCACGCTTCAGCCGGCGGCAGGCCGTTTCCTAGTGCAATGTATGTATAAGGCACCATATTATTTGCGCGACCCATGTTTTGAAGCGTGAAGGTGCCCTTGTTAGTAAACTTTTGGGATCTGGGGCCAGGACCCGTACCCCAATAGTTCCGAGGTCAGGCCCTGTTCCACACTAGTTTTGAGTACAAGCTTACAGGCTGTGCACGAAGTCCCATAAGTATTAGATTACAATCCTGTGCTCATTTCCGCTGTGTGCCCGCGGGCTAGAGAAAGAGAGACAAAGAGGATCGATAATAATAGGTAATATATGTTATTGTATGTAGGTAATTGTTGAAGTGTAGAAGTAAATAAATTCTCGCGGTTTCTTTATAATCATTTTTTCATTTTATTTAGGAAAAAATAGCTACTTGTTACAATCAAAACTGAACAGAAATTTACAATATTTTAAATTTTTTTAAAAGCAGAATAGAGTAAAGAAGTGTTATCTCCAACGTTTCCATAATCCAAATTTATCAAGCAATATTTTTTTTGTAAGCTCTGAACTCTTGAATTTGAATTTAATCTTTACAAACTAAAAAAAAAGTTTGTTTGATTAAGCTTGATGTAAGTAAGAGGAAGGATAGTCCAGGGAGCAGAATGTGAATAAAAGACGTTGTACTCCAGGGCACAGTTCATACAGTTGCGGCATTTCTTAGCGTATAGGCATACCCATGGTGGAATGAAGATGTAAAGTGTACTGCACTATTGGGAGAATCAGTAGAATTTTACTAGCACACCCTGTAAACTTATGTACAACATACACGGAGAGAACTCTGGCGCTACGGTAGCATAAGACTCCACGTACTATATTGGTATACACCAGCGCATAGTACAGTAGGCTCGTAATATACTACGTTTGCTCGGGACTATACTAATTTGGTACGGCTCCCGAGCAGACGTAGTATGGGCTGGTGTATACCAATATAGCATGTGGAGGCTTATACTACCGTAGCGTCAGAGTTCTCCCCGTGTACTATTGATTTTCCCAACACTGGTATGCTGTCGCGCATCTTGTCCTTTCTCACTAGAAATACACTAACTTCGAGGAAGTGAGCGGACACTCATGGAATAGCTGAGGCTCTACCCAGGTTATCAATATCTCGCAAAATCACAAAAAAATTCGATAACATATCGAAATATACCTGCAAGCCAAGATAAAAATGACGTACCAATACCATCAGAGTAGAACACAGGAAAAACTATATGAACCCGCGAAATTTAAAAGCGTGCGCGTGATTCAAACTGTGGTAAGTTGTTCTGTGCGAATTTGCTGTAAATAATGACGATTAATGAAAAACATCAAGTATAAAATTAAACAGTTACTTTATAAATGCATGTTCTTTCATCAAATATTACATAAAAATACAAACCAGTACATAAAATCTATCTAGTATTTCGATAGAAACAACACAGCCTCGTTTTTAAACCTAACTAGTACATAGAAAAATAGATAAAATACTTGCGTCTTTTTATTGAGCCCTTTTGGCTCGACGAAGTGTATTAATACTAGTCTTATACACTAATGTATGATTTAATCAAGTTACTGCTACGACATGAAACATCTCAAATGAGATGTAAAAAACGAAGTTTTCAATGTGTTAAATGTAAGGAATAACCATGCAAAACATACAAAAAAGAGCACCAAAAAGCCAATTAAAAAAAAACAAAAATTGCAAAATTGTCAGAGAATCGCAGCATTTTTTAGTACTGCATGTTATTTGCCTTTCTTGTGAGCACCGCAAACGAGAAGAAGTCAACGTGACAACATAATCCTAATTACATGAAGTAATACATGTGTGTACATAAAAGAACTTTGCAGGATAGCTGGATATACGTCATAAGACAGCTGCAGTTCTAAGTAAATCGTACTTCAAAATAATATAAGCTCGGGCCTAGCTTTTTGGCGACGTAGCATTACATAAACATGAAAAACAAGATCCTTAAAAAAATAGATATAATGCAATAAACTAACTTTATGCGACGGAAAAAAAAGACGAAATTAATAAGACAGAAACTAACCTGAACTATAAAAAGTGATTAACGATAATTTCGTTTCTTTCTCGCAAGCCAGCGATGTTCCTGGTTAATGGCATGACGCACTGCTACGTTCGGATTGTCCTCGATTCCGGGTGCGACAGGCATGGGCATGCTACAATAACATTTTGATATGTTGATATGGTTAGCATTGCTCAGCTAATATAACTGTTGTTTGTATCTTACCCCCTGCGTCTCAGAAAGTTGTAAATTACAGCGCACGATAAAACAATTTCTGCAGCAAATAGAGGCTCATAGTGAAGCGATTTATCACTATGTATGCATCGCAGCAATTGTTTCCATACTCAAAATACCTGTTCTACAGCGCATCGAACTCGACAAAGGTGTGTCGTGTATGTGTATTCAGGCGTCCCTGGACGTGCATCCTTAATTGGTGTTAAAACGATGCTCGATGGGTTGTACCCGTTGTCAGCTATTGAAAATAGGAAGAAGTTTAATAAAACATAAGTGACGGCAAGCATTGACAAGTGCGGACTTCCAGCTTACCAATAACATAGTATTTTCTTCCTTCTCTTGTAATAATGGGATCGTTGCGCAAAGCCAACAAGTGATCGCAAGCATCACTGTGTCTCCACACAAACTTGTCGTTTGTACAGCCATTAACGATTCGCACATCCATAATGTTGTACTGTGAGTCAGCAACCTGTTGGATTATTGTGTAAATGTTCAATTAGCATTTGGGAGTCACCTGCCATAATGAAAAATGAAAGAACAGCCTGATGCGGTGTATTTAGGTTAGAAGTCTACATGTAAACCGTTAAAAAAACCATAAAATCGAAATGTACTTACAACTTGAACGTTTAGACTATTGAAGAGCTTGTGATTCAAAAAAGCCTCTTTATGTTCACTGGGAGTATGGATTCGAGGCAGCGTGCCATCAAGAACACCCAGGATGTTTACAGGAAAGTTATATTTGTCCTAAAACCTACAAAAGAAGCATGCTGAATGATGTACCAAAGTTATGCTTCATGTACATACAATTTTCCCGATTTTATAAGAAAGTATTTCGAAAAAAAAACATGAGTACAGCGTAGAATAAAAAATACATAACTGTCGTCGGAAACTTTATTTTGCGATACCAATATTCGTCAAATTATTCGAAAAAAAGGAGTTGCATCGTATACTAACCCATTGACAACCATTTGACGCTCTGCTGCAGTTGTAGGAAAAACAATTAATTCATCAGCCAATGTATTTATTGCCGGAATAACGTCATGGAGATATCGGCTAAAGGTACTCTGAGACATCGGGTGTAGACAATCCGCACTAACACCCTTTTGATAACTTCCTTCTGCCATGAAACGCAAAACACTCAGCACTTGTAAATGAGGTGGAATGCCTAGTGGATGATCCCGCAAATGGGGCCTTAGACGTTCGATCAATTCGATGGCGACAATTGGTGGCATCCTGTAGTGTCGACGAAACATTTCGTCACCAATTAAGAAAGGGTCTGTCAGATCCCTTATGGCACTGCGATGCATCATTTGAGCCCTTCTCTACAATAGCCACTTTTCATACTCGTCATCCAGAATATTTATTGCTTCATACAGTAAGGCCGCTGCAGCCATTCTCTACCAGGGAACTGACGAAAACTGATGTAGTGTTCCTTGCAATGAAATAACGAATTTTTATTTGGTACTATTAGTGCTGTGCATGTAAAAGTATTGTGTAAAAAACTTACTTGCACGTGGTGGCCTCAAGTACGCTGAACAAGCACTGCACGCACTCGACAAGTACAGAAAAATGACGTAGCGCAATAGTGATTGATAGGCAATGGAATTCTGTTCATGCGTTAAACAAAGTCGAATTTTTAAAATATAAAGTAACTGAAGTATGAAAAAATGTTAAATGTTTAACCTTTACCTGTCACGCGCAGTCTATACGTTACAGTCTATGCGTGCAAACCTTTGCGGCCCCCCTCAGTGATATATAGTGCTCGCACTTACAGGGCAATATTACTAATACAAATAATGTTTGATAGTAATATTTTCTGTTAATATTTGCGAAGAAAAAATTTTAGACTGGTTTTTGTAGACACTAGTAAAGCCAAGGGGAGAGGGGGTGTATAATGAAATGACAAAGGGCGCGTTCGATTATCAGCGTTCGTTCATTCGTTCATTTGGTTCGTTCGTTTCGCTTGTACTGTTAGTTTGTTCTTTCGGTTCTTTCGCTTATGTCATCATCTAATTTTAGATAAACTCTAAGACAGTATAGCCACGAAGGTATTTTTTAAATCTCGAGGACATATTAAAAATAAAAAGGAACGGGTAAAAAAAGTAGATGATCTAATAAATTGTAGTAATAATAATACTTGAAGTCGATGAACGAAAGGAACGAACCGAACGAACGAACGCTGATAATCGAAAGTGCCCATGTACACAGGCCGTATGTAGCTACATTTGGACACCGCGAAATCTAAATTGTCTATCAATTTTAGAACAAATATCTTTAACATTAAAATAACATGAATGTTCTTTGAGTATAGGTTATTTATGTCATGGCTGGTTTATGGAAATTTTAATGTGAAAAAGAAAATTTATTACAGAGGCATACTATAGGCTGCCGTAGTATAAATATAATACCTATGCAGTTGCGCAAGAAAAGGAGTCGCACAACGTCGACAACAACAAGAAGTTGACTTAAAGATCACACATAAAAATACTGTATCATTTAAGTATTTTTTAATTGTGTCTTTTCATCATCTTCAAGTCAACGTCTCGTGGTTATCAACTGTCGTACGCAGCACCATTTCGTTCTGAACGTTAATAATGATAACTTAATTAGTTTCTTCATCAAATGATAGATGATTTATTTATGTTAAGTGGGCTGACGTAAATAGTGTGTCCAGGTTAGAAAGTCCGCAAAAATTCAAAATTAAAATAAGGCAAATAAAAACTTAATCAAACGACTAATACATGATAAAAAATTATTTGTGTATTGTAACGACTCTTCACATAAACTCATGTGAAAATCGTATGTGTAAGTATATATATATATATATGTATATATATATATCATATATTTCCATGGTACAATGAAACTAAGTCTGTCTTTGAAAAATACACATACGACTGCTAACAGTCACAACAGGTCCAAATTAAACGTGCAGCGAAAATGATTGTAAAGGGTGCGATTTTTGGGCTATTTTTCCAAATTTTAGTGCGGTTTTGGTGCGTTTTTTTACCATCTGAACGCCTCTAGTGGCGGATTTTATCCTACACAATCTGGCAACCCTGCAAGCCGCTCACTGCCGCTCAGTCACTCAACTTCCGTGCCGTCGACCACGCGTGTCGCCTACTACCGCTCGCAGCATCCTTACAACTATCATAGTTTTTTTTTAGTCAAGTTACAGTTAAACCATTGCGTGTGCTCTGCCGTTACGTTTATTAACCAAAATCTACGAAATTCAAGGAAAATGGACAACACGGAGAGGCATCTTGGTAGCATTGGTGCTTTCTCTCCCCAAGAGAGTCTTCTGACGCAAAGAACAACCAGAAAGTAAATATTAAAAATTTTTGTCTTTGTGTACTGCATGACCCATTTGTCTCAAAAAATGAAAAAATATGTTGTGATGCCGACTGAGTAATCCACGTGCACGTAAGGTAGGATATGAAAACCGTGGGCAAAAATTTTTCGCGTCGCAAATGCACAGCCTGTGTTTTATTTGATAACCCATCCGCACCATAGTGCATTTAACTATGACTAATTTATTGAACTTATTAAAGAATATACTCCAAAATGTATGTGTCAGGGACTGTTCATAAAATTAGGCTGAGAAATTAACAACAAACAATACTTACATGCGTACGTACATCCGTTCCTCTTTTCCCGCGCATCGCGTGTCATTTTTCTCATTGTTTTCATTGCTGTTTGCGCCATGTGAAATAAACGGTTCAAAGTTTCATGTACAGTTGACGTGACTTAATTCGTTACGCCGGAAATTCAATTATTTAATTCCTATTGGCTGGTTTCTTAACATAACCTTTTTCACTGGTGAATTTCATACTTCCCGCGTAACGAATTAAGTCACATTAACTGTACATACTTAGTTTCATGGTAGCATCTACAGATGTGTTCGATCAAAGCGTCATCGTGACCTTCGTGTCCCATTCGCATCCCTATTTATAGCTATAGTTATACTTACACAGCCGAGGATACGACCGGTATACGATTGGGACTCGAATTCGCACAAATCGAACGCACCCTTTGTTACGTAGCCTGTATGAAATAGCAGTGTTCGTTATCCTTCACACTCGTATGAAGAATATGAGGATCCCAAAATCCTCATAGTGTATATTTATGCTTGTGAAAACAGCTTATATGTAACGTAGTAAACGTGTGATGAAAACGTTAACCTTCTATCTATTATTTTTCAGAAATGAAGCTAGGTTGAAAGAACAAAAAGATGTTCTTATTCATTATATGATGACACACAGGAAATTTGCGGCAAGACGGTTCTGCACTGCAAACGGCAAGGCTGCAAAAGATATGCAGTGGGAGAGTTTGGCCATGCTAGTGAGTGAGTGCAGGCCAGAAAAATCGGCAAAACAGTGTCAAGCTGTACGTAAACAAACATTAAATTTTCACGTTTTCTTCCATAGTACATCATATTGTATTTTAGTGTTGGAATGAACTGAAAGCCAAAAGCAAGGAGTATAGTGCTTTAGAAAATATGAGAAAGAGGATGACTGGTAACAAATCGGACAGCGAAGGGGATGAAACTAAGGACGATTTCGATCCACAGATGAAAGATGTGTTGGAGATTGTTAGATGAAGCCACAAGAACGGCATGAATATTCTGAACGAAGCTGGTGTCAAAAAAAAAGGAAAAGGTTGGTCCGTCGACCAATTGCATGTAAAATATTTTTTTTATGTAGGACTAACTTTAAACTGTTTTTGCAGGTGTACAAGTTCGCAAGCATAAAATCGTCTTCTCAGACATAAACTCAGAAGTACCAAAGCCATCTGTAAGTAATAGACGAAGTGCAGCAAAGAGACCGCACATCTGCAACCCCACAACTAGCGCACCCAATCGCACTGCTGTAAGTGAAGTGGTTGAAATAGAAAACGCTACTGTTAAACCGACAATCAGCATAAAAACGAAAAACGATGATGCACTCATTACCCGTCCTTCGAATGAAACAGTAACAACCCCGTGCCGCCAAATAATTGATCGTAAAGTCATGCCAATCTCACAAATTCATCTGACCAAAAGCGAAGAGTATAGTGGGTATGACAAAAACTGGAACAAAAAAAGTAAGTTGCTATTGTGTCATTCCGCATGTGAAATCGTCACTTTTACAAACAATGCAAGTCCGTGGAAACTAATATAACTTTTATTTGCATCTACTCCAAAGCAAATAGTGGCCAACAGAGCGCTTGATGCTGTGGAAGAAAATAATGCGGCCATGAAAATGATTGCGAAAGAGCTCCGAAAATTTAACGAGAGTTTTGCATGGTTATTCCTTACATTTATCACATTGAAAACTTCGTTTTTTACATCTGATTTGAGATGTTTCATGTCGTGGCAGTAACTTGATTAAATCATACATTAGTGTATAACACTAGTATTAATACACTAGTCGAGCTAAAAGAGCTTAAAAAAAGAACGCAAGTATTTTTTCTATTTTTCTATGTACTAGTTAGCTTTAAAAAAGAGGCTGTGTTGTTTTTATCGAAATACTCGAAAGATTTTATGTACTGGTATGTATTTTTATGTAATATTTGATAAAAGAACATGCATTAATGAAGTAACTGTTTAATTTTGTACTAAATGTTTTTCATTAATCGTCATTATTTACAGCAAATTCGCACAGAAGAATTTACCACAGTTTGAATCGCGCGCACGCTTTCAAATTTCGCGGGTTCATATAGTTTTTCCTATGTTCTACTCTGACGGTATTGGTACGTCATTTTTATCTTGGCTTGCAGGTATATTTCGATATATCATCGAATTTTTCCGTGATTTTGCGAGATATCGATAACCTGGGTAGAGCCCCTGCCGACTAGTTGCCTTATTCCATAAGATTTACACAGGCTTGCATGCGACATTTATGGTTACAGCATATATATAAATATGTGCAAGTCTGATAGCCTTTTCCTCTCACTCCTTCAAAGTTCACTAGTCCATTTGACCAAAGAGAGCTCGCAAGCAAGCGACCAGCTATATTAAAAAAGAAATTAATCAGGATCCACACAATATAATGTAAACACAAAGAAAAAAATGAGCGTGCGCTAGCTCTATTGAAAAAATGACTTATAATTGAATTTAGATTACGATTTACTTTTTTTATTCAGAAAATTCGTTTATTTTACAAATGCTAGCTGCCATATTGGATCCACCATTTTGAATGTACCAAATTTGAGACTGAGATCGTATTACGCGCCTTATTTAATATCATAAAATACTTTTTACACATATTTTTTCGTCATGTGGAACAAGATATAACGTAAAAACAGTTTTTTTTATCATCTAGCGCCCTCTAGCGCCAAAATTTTACCTTCGCCCATCGTAAGTCAAGAATTATTTGATAATGCGTGTAATAAGCTTAAAAAAAAGTAAATAAACAAAAAGTATCAGACTTTTTAAAAATCATTTTTAAAACTTAGAACTTGTAAACAATTGAATAAAAGGGGGAATACAAACATATAGTTTAGTTATATTTTTTTTTTTTTATTATGAGAAAAAAATGTTAAAAATTTTTTTTTTTTTTTTTTTTTTTTTTTTTTTTAATGCGCTTGATTTATTTCCGAAATCAAGAAGTTCGCGGTCCGAAAAAAAATTCCAAAATTGTGACTGTCAATGTCGGCAAGGGTGTTTGTAAAAAAATCTAAAAAAATTCCAGTATTGTTTTCCAATAGTGTACTATTGATTTCCAAAGTTTGGAGAGAAACTATTTTTTTTTGTTCTTGTTTATGGGGAATGCCTGATATATATGTGCCTGTGACCTACGTCGAAAGATTTGTAGAAATCGTTGTAAAATTTATAATGAATGGAATTTTTCTTATTTATTGGGGACTGCCGATGGCAAAAATAATAGAGTAAAGTGCTCTCAACACATTGTATCGCAGCATTTTAACTACAAGCGCAACTACTCAATAATTCTGCAGGTGCTTGTTCTTGCTGATTACAAATTTGTTGTTATTGTCATAGGAGATTACGGATACGAACAGGACGGTAGTATGATTTAGGCCACAGACTCATGCACAACGCTATAGGATGGCTTTTTGAAATTCCCACTTCTGTCTAGTATATTACTACCTCACTTTATGATAAGGGAAGCTGCTTATCCTGTTAGTGGCCATGTAATGAAACCGATTCCAGGTTATGAATCACCTCATTAGAAAGATAAGTTTCACAGAAGGTTGAGTCGAGTCAGGAGAGTGTGTTCTTGGCAATGCAGCTCAAAAATTTAGAATATTATGTCATGCAATGAAACAACAGCCAGAGTTTCTCAATTCAATTGTTTAGTTCGATGATTTGTATTTCACTGTAACGTCAGAACCGTTACGTTCTTTTCATTTCCAGTCACCTACCGATGACTTGCCTCAACGGAAAATCTAGCGCTTCTTCTCCCCCAACTCCCTGACTCACCTACAAGAGCACCGATACCTCAGCCGTTTCCAAATGCACAAACAAAGCCCTAAAGAGAATTAAAATCCCCGAAACTCCCTCAGCAAGCCTCGGCCCAAACTGTACATACTGGCAGAGCTGGAGCAAAGCACAAATCTCTCCGCACTCTTTCACCTATATGATATAGATTTTTCACCACTGCTTGCACAATAATCAATGCAGGTGGGAAATTATATCTATAAATGCGTACCCTCCGACAGCTGTGAATATCACAGCAACTATAATAATGTCCCAGTTGACAATTATAACAAAGTAAGAGCCAAAAATTAGTTCGTACGGTATAATAACTATAATTAACAGTTGCAGGAACCCCGGCTCAATTGCGAATAGATGTGAGTAGTGTTAAGTTGAATGACTGTTCCTAGAATTATAATGTTATTAGTTAAATTATTTTTACTCTTACTTGCCGAAAGTATCATTAAATCAAGTCTTAGCACTACTGCAAATTATTAACTCTCCATACAGAACATAAGTAAACGCCAAATCACACGATTTCTTCCATTCAAGTTCTGATCAACTTTATTCAATGAGTTAAGGACAATTTCGACCACTATTAGCGAACTAAGCGCCTCATTATTATTAATATTTGATTGTAAGAAAAACATGTAACTTGTTCAAAGTTGCAAAGAGAGACGGGAGCGAGGCAAAAGCCGTGCGCTAAGGTAAGTGCCCCTATTACCGAAAACACTTAAGCACCTTAAGAATTTTCAAGCCGAATAAGAATTAAATAACGATATAATATGCGTTTATTATTAAATCCTATGATGACCGGCTGTGTGATTGAGTGATTGAAATGGTACTAAAGAATAGGCTATGCAGTTTAAGGGCAAGTAAGATATTATTCATATCTAGCGGCCTGTACCTATATCTGAACATGTAAGAGAAGAGGTGTTCAAATTTTGTGTACCTAAAGTTAAACGTACTTTTTTGCATGAAAAAAATTTATGATTTACGAAGGAAAAATTTATGATTTACGAAGGAAAAATTATCAAATAATCTTAATTTATTGATAATTCATATACATTATACGTAATATCACAAGTTTTAAAATATATATAATCGATTTTACAGCTAAATTGCACAGAACTGTATTAACTACTTGTATTTGAGCAACGTAGACATTAGTCGAATTGGTCATTTAAATTATTTAAATTTCCTGTTTAATTATTTTGTATTTCTTTTTCTGGTCTTGTAATCGTTTTATTTCTAAGTCAACCCTTTTTTTTTCTTCAAGCAAAAGTTTCTTAGCCTTTTGTTCATCAAGTTTTTTTATTTTTTGCTCCTCTCTCTGTCGTTTTCTGTTAGCAATGCCCTCTT
>JAPYYV010005524.1:0-15297 GCA_030522625.1 Copidosoma aretas | reverse complement strand
CGCAGCCACGCTGCCGTTTGGGACCGCTGCGTTACCAAACTTTGTACAGCCCATGCCCCAGTATGTAGGTACGCTATAGTAACCGCTTTTGGCGCTGCCATAGTGCCAGCGTTCTCTCAGTGTAGTTTTGGAATATCTTCAGAACGCTAACAGATATTTTTCAAACATTTTTTTGTTATTTGACAGAGAACTGATTCGAACTATTGATAAGGTCAGACTTTAAAACCTAACCTATACATGTTTATCTAATCCTTGTTCTTAGAATATTTTGCAAACCAAGACAGATGGAAAAACTAATTTTTCTCTGTTCTTTTCGCTTTACAATGTTAATTTGAGAAACAATTAGAATGAAGCCCATAAGATCACACTTAACCTAAAAATGATCATTTAACTGCAAGTTTTGAAATATCTGGTCAACACTAACAGGTATGAAGCTGATTTCTTTGAAATTTTCTTTGATTTCTGAACAAAAATCAAGAAATTTTTTTATGAGGCCTAAAAATCAAAATGTATATTGTGAGATGCATAAAAATGAAGCTTAGATAATACTTTCCAAGTTGGGTATTAATCTCTTGGCCCTATAAACGATTCTCATTAATCATCAATTGAATGACAAAAAAAAATATTAGTTTTCTTTCGCGAGATGATCCAAAAAGTAGTGTTAGAAGAATATTTTCAAGTTAGGTTTTAATTGTCTGGCTGTATTATAAGTTCGCATTGATTCCCTATCGAATAAGTAAGAATGATTTAGAAATTTTATCTTTCTATCTGTTGGCGTTCTTAAAATATTCCTAGACTTAAGGTTCAAGGCAAATTTGTAGTTTAGGTTTTGATTTTCTGGTCTCGGCAATATTTTTCTTTGATTCTCTTTCGAAAAACAAAGAAAATTCGAAGAAATCGACTTTATATATGTTGGTGTTGACGATTTAATTAATAACTTAAGAATTGGAGCTTAAATGGAAATTTTTAGGTTAGGTTATAATTTTTTGGCTTGATTCCCTTTTTTTTTAAATGTCTTTAGGGAAACAAAAAAAAATAGTTTCTTTATCAGTTTTCGTTCGCAAGATATATCAAAATTGACATAACAGAAATATTTGTAGGTTATATTTTAAGTATCTGGTCCTCTTAGTAGTTTAAATTATTTTTCTATAGTATAACACGAAAAAATTTAAAAAACGTATCTGTTAATCTGTCAGCGTTTTCGAGATATTACAAAACTTAAAATTTGGGGAAAATTTGTAGGTAAGGTTTCGATTTTTCGGCCTTATCAATATTTTTCCTTCATTCTCTTTTAAAAAACAATATTGATAATAAGAACATCAACTATCTACCTGCTTGCATTCTCGAAAAATTAGGTTTGAAGCATAAAAAAATTAAAAAGTCTACTATGTGGCGCCGGAGGCTGATCCCGGCGGAAGATTTGGACGACCGTGTAATGAATTTGGGACCTAGCAGGTACTAAGTGCTAGTGTATATGAGTGTTAGCAATAATTCAATAAACAATTTTTGGCAAATTCTGTAGCCTAGAAATATTTATAGTTTAATGTTGTACGGGGGTATCTTTGCGAATGTGTGTATATGTATAGGAAGATAAATGTATGTATACCAACCGAATCTCCGTACAATAGAAGGATAGAGTGAGAGAGAGGGATAGGAAAAGAGACTCAGGACCTAATAAGTTGACGACAAACGTATACAAATATTAGGAAATCAGAAGAGAGTAAGAGAAGACAAGTTAGAAAGCTTGTATACGTGTCGAAGAATAAGAGGAAGAAAAGTAAGTAGAATGCTGTCAAGCATAAGGGAGATACCAGAGATAGTTGGTAGCAACATCACATTCCCTAGTCATCACGACATATATCTTCACACAGTAAAAGCTAATCTCTTTATCGAGTACATGAGGAAACTAAAAAAGAAAAGACATGAAGTAGGAAAATTTCAATAGCGGTTAAAATGACAAGAGCTATTAAAGCTGACCATAAGATTTTCAAAGATCGTGGTGCGATGTAGACGACATTCTTCCTTTACAATAGGTCTTCTAAATATTCTAAATACCAATAAAACAAGGATGGAATAATTGGTAATTAATAAGAAGGATCGTAAATAGATGGTAAGGAGGTCACTATGTAAATAACTAACACCAATATTTCTTCTCGATACGTTTGCGAAAAGCGTGCTCAAAGAAAGTTTATGTATGTAAGTGTACGATAGAAAAAATAAATGCAAGCTGATGCAGTAAATGTCTCGAAAGTAGTTTATTCCAATAACGATTTTTTTACAAAATGTTGATACTTAAAGTATAAGTTGTCTACATTACCATACATAAGTGGTTAAAGTTTTATGAAGATTTGCCGTGCCATTTTTTGAGATATTTCATCTTCGATTTTCATGTTTTGACACAGCACACAGTGTGGAAAAAACGAGTTATTGAGGACAACTATGAACCCATAGTGTAATTGTTATGGTAGAAAAAATGAGATACTGCGACGATCGTGAGACTATTTATTTTAACAACCCACTGCGATAATTTGATATTTGTTGAACATAACCTCCAAAAAATTCAATTGTCTTCAAATCAGGCGCTAAAGGCTTGTAATTCCCATACAATCTCAAACAAGTGTATATTTTTAACTGAGCTGATAAAATTTATACTATTAGGTCTTCTACTTTGATAAAAGCAATAGTTTAATGTACGATATAAGCTCCAATTCCCTAAAAATCAAGTTCTTGGAAACAAAATTATACCTAAAAGAACTTTTTTGAGTCATGCATAAAAAATAAATAGAAATATTTGTAAAATCATGTACATCTATCACCAACTAGGAAAATTTGAAATTTTTTGAACATAAGCTCCAAAAAAATTACATTTTTCATAAACGTGCTGGTAAATAAATGTTAAATCTATAAAATCTTTATAAATTTAACATCACTGGTTACCTTTCCACAAAATTTTCCGTAAAGATCAACAAAAATCTGGTCCAATGCAATTTATTTATGCAATTACTAAATAAAATCTTGCAGGATAGTTTAGTATGAAATTCTGCTAGAGAATAAAGTATAACTTATTGCTTGTAATATTTTTCTTCGATGATAGATTTTTAATTCATTCGTATATTAAAACTATTTTACATTTACAATTGCGCAGAATTTCTAACAAAACTTTTTCACGTAATTTTCTCTTAATATTTTCAGCTAGACATCGACACATTTTTCTTTGATATTTCTGCATTATCTGCGTAGCATGTTCTGCCAAGATTTTAAAGTGGACTTTACGCGGACGAACTAACCCTCTCCTAATGATCGCAGATTTTCGCAATAAAGTTTCAATTAAAATTTCATGCGAAACCCACGTTGAACAATGAATAGCAAGTGAAATAATTCACTTAGGATTCATTTTTGTCCATTTTATACATGAAAAATCACGTCTAATATGTGCTAAGTAAAAAAACTGAGTAAATTTTCGGACGTAGAATTCCACGATCCATTTGTATTACAACGTACAAAATCTTTTAATATTCTACTAGAAATTGAGCAACGTGGAATTTTGTCTACCTGGAGTACGACTTACACGATCCACAAAGAGTCTAATATTCGTAGATTCCTTTATGTAGAAGCAGGGTGTACGGTTTTGAATCTATCGTAATCCGAGTTTCGAATCCCACCCCAGAGTACAGAGTGCACTAGGGTATATTTCCTAATCTACTTTGGAGTACAGAACACTCTTAAGTCGATTTCAAATCGCACTCAAAATTATTTCGTATGAAATTCTGTAAATGAATTAATTCCCTGCAACCCTGAATCTACGCACATTCCCACTTAGACATTACATCAGGGTTACAATTACACCAAGCATATAATACGTAACATTTTGTCTATTCAACAAATATGTAGTTTGATTGCATTTTTATATTTTTATTTTCACCGAACTCCATATTGCATATACAAAAGTTATAAAATATATAATTCACGCGAATGAATTATTATAATATATTTAAATGCAAGGATCAGCAAACAAGGTAAAATACGGAACATTACACGTGGGCAACCTTAACCGCACCGGGTAAGCTCGATCCATCAATCTGAGTTGGTGGTGACAAACCCCCGTACTATTCATTTTTCCTTCTTTTGTCCTTTTCGGGATCATTAAAAAGGTTGCTAGGAACAAGTATTACTTATGATACTATATTAAGTATTGTTTTATGTGTGAAATCCTTGATTTAGTCAAAAATTACGTGAATGATCCACAAATCACGAAAAATAACACGAGCCACTAATACCCATGACCTTTAATTTTAATATACAAATAAGTATATTCTGATGTGTACGTTAAAATACACAGAAAAACGTCACAATTTTTTTAGTCAAAAAATGAACTTTTATTATTAAAACATGATACACATTGGTACTTTTCTACATGTTTGCTCGCTTGGGCGGATTAGCGGTCTCTGCCCTCGCACGTCGAACCCTTGAATGTTTGCTGTGTATCTGTGTGTGTGTATGTGTGTGAGTGTGTATGTCGGTGTAATCGTGTGTTTAGTGTACTCGTCTATCTCTACAGTGATGTGTGAAATCAGCAATAAGGATGGTGTAATACACAATATTTCCTCCCTCTTTTAAATGTAAGTCTAGCAATTTCAATCAGGAAAATATTTGCGTGGTGGTTGATGTTGACGTGTGCTTTGACAATGGGTATACGGAGTCGGCGGAGCTAATGGTGGCCTACTATTTATAGGGTTTGTTGGTATTGCATTTGATAGCTGTGGGTTATTAGTGGAATAAGTATCAATTATACGAAGTATATGTAGTAGACTTTATTTTACTGCACTCTACTCATCGAACCCTTTTATTTGATACCCATACTAGGGGGCTTTGAGAGAAGTAGATGATCCGCTATTTTAGCCTCCATTTTCAATTTGAAAATGGCTTAACATATTTTGCTGCCCTCTACTCATCAAACACTTTTGTTCGATACTAATATTAAAGAGCTTTGAGAGAAGTAGATGATCCGCTCTTTTGTTTTAGCTGCCATTTTGAATTAAAAATGGCATAATACGTCCTAGCACATTGAACTTACAGTGACCATTGATTTAAGAGCAATTTGAAAGAGAATGTGAAGTAAAAGATGTCATGATTACTAAAACTATCAAAATCATGCAATATTTCTGGTGTCTTGGTCACTATTTTGCTGTCGCCATCTTAAATATTTGAAAATCGACTAAGTTTTCGACTTTTTGATCTCAAAGTCCTTAAGAATAGTTTCATTTTGTGTTTAGAAAGAAATCTTAAGATTTCTGTAAGAAATAAAGTCGATTTGGGATTTTGGGGCACTTTGGGAATATTTACTATACTCTGGATCGATTTTCCTTGAATCTACTATACAAACACTTTACAATAAAAAATACCCTCAGGCACTTTGCTTAGGTTCAGTGCCCACGTGAACCGTGTATAAAAGTCCGTGTTTGTAGTTTCTTCTGCAGCACGGTATGTCTGCATGGAAAGTTGTGGGGCACGAGGCTCTGTGTACGACGCTGGTCTAGCCGCGGCAGACAGACGAGACGCTTGGGAAATCACTCCAGCGGGTTGTTAATGCGTAGATTATGTGCCATCTGGCATGGTGAAGAAGATCAAGCTAGGTCCCACTAACCTACGAGGCGATAAACTTTCTTCGGTGCTCTCGAGGTTGAGTTGAGGTTATATTCATCTATTTAGGCTCTACTCAGCTGCATTGTGCATGAAGAGCCGTTAGTGATGATCCCACTTCTTACACTACTATTCTGTCGCACTTACTTTAGTGAATAAATAATAAAACACTTATTTAGTCCAAGTACAAACTTTTATTATTACAATATGATACACATATATCGGTACTTTTCTACATATCTGCTCGCTTGGGCATACGGGCGGTCTATGCCCTCGCGTGTCATACTCCCTAACATTTGCTGTGAATCTGTGTGTGTATGTGTGTGTATGTTTAGTGTACTCACGTACCTGTGTAGTGATGTGTGGATTGAGCGAGGAGGAGGGTGTAATACATAACAGCCGAGTTGGCTGATCGTTTTGTTCGCGCTGAGTGTCTTGTCTTTGATGGTGGTCACGATTAACTTTTTTTTTCCTTTTTTTTTACACTTTTATTACGAAATCATAGCATAAAAAAATTATTTGTATGCATTATAAGATTTTTCTTGCTTTAATAAAAAAAGCACATCCTATTAGCAATATAAAAATTTGCACACTGTATTTATCCTTCAATAAATTTTAAATCCCATCGTTTAGTTGTTAGATTATAAAGTAAGAATAGAGTGCTAATTAGACACGCTAGACGCCCGTGATATTCTACATTTTCGGAGTTTCAATAAAAATATATGTATATTTATCAATACTGTTATTAAGTCACGATTATTCAATCAGTATAGACAGACGTTGCTTCTCTTTTTAGGTGTTCCAGACTCCTGTTGGCTTATGTGTCTGGAGTATACACGACAGGCTTTTGTCTTGGGCCAGGGAGTTTTTTTTCAACCTTTAAGCGCTTTTTCACCTTGATTCTTGCCTAACAATTTAATTTTTACCATCTACACTGTCTTTGCTGACTCTGACTAGAGTGCTATTCCTAACTCGTAGCTTCAATTGGCTTATTTGTCAGCTTTTGGGAACAATGTAGCTCTGCATTACCGTGCTTTAATGTTGATTACCGTACTGTTCATCGCTGTCCTCAAGTGCAAGCAGCTAATAATTTCATGAATGATTACTGTAATTGAAATCGTTCTTATATCAGCGTAATTTACAATACGCGCGATTTTAATTTTGATACATGATTTTTTACGACTGCATAGTTGTAACGCATACACGATCATAGACTATAATAATTGTGGCCTACTAATAGTATATTTCAATTTACTATATTACACTTACATTATCTTTTTCTTGCTTTAAATCGACATTACTTCTATGAAAATAACTGTTGCGTTCGTATAACACAAAATGTGACTGTAATTACGCCGTTTGAATAATTCAATAAATAATAGCAGAAAGTGACTTTTATTATTATCTAATGTTTGCGTTAACAACACCATTTCATTATTGCATTTTATTCTAACTACCTTATCATCCAACATTTTTAACTCCTAAAAAATTCGATTTTTTTTTTTTTAACATTACAAATACGACGAAACTTCCACCTATATATATATTGCCATAGTTTCCTATGTCTTTTGTTTTCATCGCACGTTATTCTAGGCTATCCATAATCTACCTCTACTTCTAATCTATCTAATCTACTTCTACATTGTCCACAAGTACCTTTCTGTACTATAGTTATTTGCTTTAGCATTGTGAATAAGTACCTTTTTATACTATTTTTATTGTTTACCAATGTATTATTATGCTAAGAAAGTCTTGTGCTGAGTGTTGAGTAACGAAATTTTTCACATCCAGTGACAGTAGTTGTATACGCTGCTTGATCGAGGGTGGTATACTTTGAACGCATATAATCGTCTGATTTTCTGTTGCTGCGCTATTGTCCCGTATTCCTAACAGACACAGACTGATTCTATGATCATTAATTCTCAAGGTCTTGAAACTCCTCGTCCCGCTAAACGGAATTGCGACTCATCCCCCTCTGATTCGTTAAGTCTAGCTAAAAGCAGGTGTACTTCTAAAAGTTTGATAGACATGACAAAATGCCAAATACAGGCTCTGAACCTATATTGACTGATGAACTTAATCACTTAGAAGTTCTAGACTCGAAAATTGGCAGTTTATCCGCATCAGTCTTACATAGCCTAGATAATCTTGAGACCCTAATCAATACACATCAAACAAGAGTCACTTCTAAAATTTCTACTGTTTTTACAGCAGTAAACTTGCTAGTATTAAATTCTATAGTACATGAAACAGCTGAACTAATTATTACTGGTCTACCAAAAACTGTCTTATTAATCGGAGAGAAAAATATCGCCAATGTTTTTACGACTGTCGAGTGTGCCTTTTATAAACGTCTTATTTTCTCCCTGCGTGATTGGCAACCGACAAAACAATCAATTCAATAAGCTCAGCCACTTAAGGGGCCTACTGCTCGTGGTATTGTCGCCAAAATGGTTTTCGTTGATATGTGGGACGGAATAGTTAGTCAATCATACAAGCTCTCAAGCAAAAGATCAATTGACATTTTTGGATCTGGCAGAGTTTTTGCGATTGGCCTGCGACTACTTTTTCATCGTAGGTTATCAACTGTGGAGTACAGGCTCATAAGCAGCTTCATTAATCTTTTCCTATCCGGCAGAATCTAGTTGTAGCCATACACAAATCTACAAAATACAATTAAATTTTGATTTATTTTGATGCTGAGCTGCTTGTACTAACTCTGAGAAGTCCTCCCACAAAATGACGCTATAAAAATCTTTCGAGCAGTGATTTTTGCCCTCTCTTAATGGCCGCACAAGTGCCGAGAACTACTTGTTAAACATTAATTACAGGTAGTAATGCCCTAAAAATTGGATACATAAATGCGAATCGCATAAAAACCTATTTCAATCAAATCGCATATCAATATAGCCAAGAAAATTACGACATTCTCGTAATAACTGCAACATTTTAAGACCTCTTGATAATGATGCAACAGTCAAACTTAAAAATTTCAATCTTATTCGTAACAATAGAATTGTTGAAAAAGGAGATGGCGCGGCGTCTGCGTTTATGCACGCAGTAATTTCCATGTTCATATTGTTAATAACTCTGATCTGTTCATGGACAATACACTGGAATATCTAATACTTAACACTTTATTGGAAAAGCATAGATTGCTGTTTTCCGTTGTTTACAGACGCCCGGATCTCATTTTTTTACGAATATTCTTTACTTTTTTATGAAATTTTCTTCTGATTTATGATAATATTGGCGTAATGGTCAATTTAATTGTTAATATGATGTCAGACTCCGAATATTCTTGTTTGATAAACTCACATGCAGCATCATTAGCGCTTTACCTTGTGCCATCAGGTGCCACTCATCATGCCACTCGCCCAGATACCAACTAATTTAGTATAGCAGATAATCATTGATATTTCGAATGGTGATTGTTAATTATCGTCAGGTGATACTTCAATAACCTCAAGAACCTGCACATAATAAAACCAACACTTAAAATAAAAAATTTTAACGAAGCATGGCAAACTTTAGAAGCTATGCTTCTTATGACATGCCTTGGCGTAGGCGCTGGGGGTTAACGAAGAAAAACTGTAACGCTGGCAGAAATTTAATACCTGATCTCCCGAAACAAGAAACCCTATGTTGAAGGGGTCGGGTATTAAACTCCGGCCAGCGTAGCGCAGGATGAATTTCGAACTTATACGGTAGAAGTTTTCAGTACGCTTGCGCGAAAGCGACTTGGAGGCTTGACCATCTAGAAAAGACCAACAAAAGGCTTGATGCTGCGGGCGGCGGGCTGTTTGAATCGCTGTCGCTACATATAGTCGTTCAGCGTTGCTGGCTGTGGTTCCATAGTATGGATATGTTACTATGCCTGTATGAAGACTAGCATAACTCGGATATTGGGCTATATCTTTATGGAATAGAATTCAAAAATTTTGAAAAAAATTCTGCTCGTGTAGAAAATAAGTGCAGATGTGTTCAATTTACTTTGAATGGATTTGGTGACAACGTAAACTTAAAAACAGAAAGCACGCTAGATCTTAAAGAGAAAGTAAGATAGATCAAAAATAACCATTTTTATGGGTTTTCTATAGCACACATAAATATCAAGGTACACTAATAAAGAGATTATGATCCTCTTTTAAACGTAACTTTTATCTCTCATATTTTGGATACATCATAATAAAATAGTAAGTAAAAATTTCAAAATAAATTACAGCTCGTCTAGAATACTAATATGAATATGCACAGACTATTTCGACATGATTTCATGACGATAGATCATTTAAATAAAAGCAGCACGCTGTATCTCAAGGGGGAATTCGAGTGAGCCAAAAATAACCATTTGTATGGGTTTCCTGATGGAGGAAACAATATCGCCTACGCTAATAAAGTAGTAAGTCAATACGATATGATCACTTTGAAAAATGTCATCTCTTCTGTACTTTGATATGTCTGATATGTGTATTACAAAAATGGTACTTCTCTTGCAAAAATAATTATTAAAAATTTTGAATATAACAATTACTTTAAGAACAGAATATTTTTGTCATGATACATTAGAAATTTAGTCAAAGACCAGGACTATTCATGTATTAAATTATTTCAAAAAATTGTCCAATATTTCAGCAACCTCATGTTGTCATCTTCGGGGCTACCTGAAAGATGAAAACATAACTCAGTCAACAATTCCAATCAGTTATACATGCTCTTCGATTTAAACAGTATGAGAATTTATCGATATCACATAATGTTCCTAAATTGTTTAATTTAAAACTTACAAACGTTTCTCCTAAAAGCTCAGAAACATTTTGGAAACGTCTTTTAAATATGCAATGTCAGTTGCTAAGCTTAGCATAAGTTTTAGAAACGTTTACGAAACGTAACTGAATTTCGTGAAGAAGAAAAACAAATTTTTTTTTTCATCAATTCAGTAATACCTAAATTCATCAATAACGACAACAATAAGAGTGAAATGTAAACAAAAAAACAAATACCACCAGGCCTGGGACATGAACCAGATCCTCTAGCATGAGCTGCGAGTATCTTATCAACTTGACATGAGTAGATAAAGTACGGCATACCTTATATAAATTGCGACAATATAAGGTTTAAAGACAAGTAATTTTGTTGAACATCTTTACAACTAAATTGTGGAAAAACCAATGTAATTTATGATGATTGACTTTCTTACTTTACTTACTTATTTAGAAACATTTTCATCTTTTACAAATACTATTTTTCGTCTTACGTTCACTCTTGGGATCTATTTCGATGTTCTACTTTCATATTAAGTTTGCATTTCATACAGATTTTATATGTTATGATTCGTTGGTTTATCGTAAAAATTAAAAAATATTTTATTGATTTATATTTGTACAAACGCAGTTGTAAGTACGGAAAGCAAAAATAATGGTACTTGTACCTTATAAGAACCTTATTTTGTACAAAATAAATCTCATCCATTCTAGCCAAGTGGATAAGATATGCTTGCTTTTCATCCTGGCTTTCCCAGTTCGTGTCCACGGCACGGCATTTTTTAGTATTTATATTTTGAATTTTACTCTTATTGTTATTGTTCATTAATTTAAGCATTGCTTAAATAATCATAATAATTTATTTTTCTCATAAATTTGCGCTAAATTCAGGTACGTTTTGAAACATTCCATAACGTTTCTGTAACGTTTCATGTAAACTTATGCCGAGCTCAGCAACGGACATTTTACTGTTTCAATGATGTTTTAGAAAGGTTTTTAAGATCTTGGGAGAAACGTTTAAAAATTTAAAATTGAACGTCTTAAAAATATTTTGTGCTATGTTGCTGTCCTGCTCCTATACCAACTTCCTCAATTTATCATGAATTCTTGTAGACATTTGATTTGTACACTTATGATTCGCGAGATTTGCGTCAACCGAGCTGATGTCAGTATGCTATGTTTTCAAAAGTTGATGATTTTTTCTTTCTCTTTAGAAGCATAGCTTCTCCCGGCAGTCCCACGACTGCTTGGTTTTTTTTTTTTGTAATCTGAAATGTGAACCTATGGCTACATCATCAGAATAATGCAAGAAATGACAATTTTTAAATGATCGAAAATGTAATTCAGCCTTTGTCAATAAATCAAATATCGGATTAAAGGTAACAATTCTACTAATGTAAAACATACAAGAATATACTATAAATTTTTAAACAATAATGCTTGTAATTCCTATACAAACTCAAATAAGTGTATATTTTTACTTGAGCTGATTCAATTTATAATATTATGTTTCTTACTTTGTTCAAAAAAATAATTTAATGTACGACATAACCTCCAATTACTTAATTCTTGGATACAAAATCGAATTTAACAGAAAGTTTTTAAGTCATTTGCTAAGAAAATAAATAGAATGATACTTGTCAGATGATATTCTGCGATAACTAACTACAAAAACTAAAAATTTGTTGAACAATACCTCTAAAAAAATTACACGCTCATTAAATCGGGCGTTAAGTGCTTGCAATTCCCATATTAGTTGAAACAAGTGCACATTTGTGTTAGAGATTATGCTGCTTACATTGTAATATTTAATACGTTGTTGAAAATAGTAGTTTAATGCACGATATAACCTTTGATTTCCTAAAAATCAAGTTCTAGAAAACAAAATTGAATTTTGTAAGCATTTTTTTAAAAATTGATAAAAAAAAATTAATAATACTTGTGAGATCATGCACTGCGAGAGCTGTCTACAAAAATTTCAAATTTGTTAAACGTTACCTTAACAAAAATTACATTGTCAATACATCAGTTTTCAAATGCTCTTAAGTTCCATACAATGTAAAATAGTGTGTATTATTTGCTATGTAGATGCAATTAATACTATTGTATATTTTGCTTTGTCCAAGACGAGAATATCAAGTGTAACAACCTAGAAATGACTAGTGTTTTGTATTATTGGACTTTGACCAATAGTATGAATTTTAAGGTATTCTATTACAGAATAAATAATGCTTCTATGTAACAACGACATGATTCGATTACCTGAATTATTAGCAGCTCCGTTTCTTATAACAAAGCGTGCAGTTCTGCCTGCTCCTTGATCCTGTATTTTATTGGAGATTTTTCACAATAAGTATATAACTGTTTTATAGTTTATGGTGTGGTTTTTAAATTCTGACGCAAATGAGTAATTTTTAGTACGATGTTCTTCTTGAATCTGTGAAATGTTATGTTATCAATTATATTTACTTTAGTTTACATTAAGATCTGATTTCCAAAAGCAGCTGTGTTTATAGAAGAAAATGTCTTGCGAAAAAAAATTTTATAATGAATTTTATGTATTCTATTTAAATGACGTAATTGTAAGTATCAAGATTCCGGCTTTCATAACATTTTATACATTTTTATTTTTCCGTGTAATGCCATTACAAATAAAATGTTAATAACTGCAATAAAGTTATATAACTTCTCTATTTTACAAAGTATCATTTCCTACAAGTAACAAATCGTAAGCATTCATGCCCAATGGTTTTTTGTTTTTATTTCCGGTGAATCTTAACGTGCTTATCAAAGGATCCGAGTTTATTAATAAGTGATTAATCAAAATATATGTAGAATGTTTTACTTAAAGATTTTCACATCAGTTTCTTTTCCATACAGCGATAATATCTTGTCTTCTAATTCTTGATGAGATATTTGAATTATATAGCGGTACTTTAAAGTTTCTTTTGTCGTTATAGCGTTTGTCAAACGCTCTTATATTTTTTTTTCTTACTCGTACTCATCATTGGTAGAAAAGTGCCAAGTTAATATTAGTGATTCTTTTGCCCAATTCGATAGTTTTCTTAATGTCTGAATAAGATTATATATTTTCTGAACACGTGCTCTGGCAGCAAGTCGTTTTAAATTTCCAGGGATTCCATTGCAGAGTCCCTTGCCGTGAGAGATCAGAGAAAAGTTCCACTTGGCAGCCGTTTGAAAGTATTCTGAATAATAAGTTAGATTTATAAATTTTTTGAAATGTTTATATTGTCTGCTTGCACCTTCCGATGAAGGTATCAAATAGGTAAAATGCAGACCCTCATGGCCCAGTAGCCTCTATATATGTTATCAAAGTATATGCGCACTCCACGTCTTAAGCCTTCAACTACAGCGGGAAAAGCTGCACTAGCTGCAGCTCTCGTGAGAGACTCCCAGTGACGTACAAACTAAAGTGATTCGTGCAGTATCAGAAGTCACGCCTCTTCCCTCCTCTCTTTTACTATATTGATGAGAGCCCCAACCACGCTCTCACCTGTAAGGTAAAACCGTAACTTTTTTACCTCTTCATTAAAAAAAGATCTTCTGCCAGTCTATTTACTCTACTAAAAAAATATAGTGTTTAAGACGCTTAAAGTTGTGTAGAGCACATTTGGCTCAATGTAAACCCTTGCAATTCTCACAAACTCTAACGATTTTCATTTGATTCTTTGGTGGTTGACCAAGCTTTACAACATTAAAAACATTAAATTTAAATCACTCGAACCGATTATTCTGCATAGAGCCTCCTACGTATACTTTGCTGGCATATTAAGGGCACTGTCTAAGAACTTTAGCGATAGTATTTTAGGGTAACTCACCCATTCTCCATGATAAGCCATGATAATTACATTTTAGCCATGTATCTTCTCTTTTGTATTTGTCGGTGAGTCTTTGCCAAGGAAATGGCTGCCTAAATGTATATACAAAAGCCTTAGCGTCTCCAGTTAGTAGAACTACAGCCCACTATTTTAGCACAATGTCATTGACGGGCTCTGCCCTGCATATTAACTATGAAACCCCTTCTTGTCGTCGTTTATTGTCTTCTTCTTCTTAGCTTCAACTGCTCTGTCCTTTTTCCATGACGGTTGGAAAACGATCCATGTTAGCAGAGCCATACATTGGCCTTTACAGCCTTACCCCACCTCACCACTCTACCCCCACGACTCTACTCCCACCATTCTTCCCCCACTACTACGCTTTACATGAGTTTCTGGAAGTTACTACTCATTGGGCTGTACTGATATGTACGATCGTGTAAAGTTAAACAATAGGCTTCTGTGTTAACGGGAAAATTACTGTGGGATTCAAATTTTTAACGTACATCCACTGGAGCATTTTTCAGATACTCATTTTGCTTAGAGCACTCAATGGCGATTAGAGAAACATCATCCCGAAATTGATATTTACTTAAAAGAGGCTCACGATGATAAATAATAAGACAATAGAAACTGCAAGATCTCATTCAATGGAAAAATCCAAATAGAATTCTTCTACTTAATTATATTTAGAAGGATTATGAGATGTTTAATGTGTAAGATGAGATGCTGAATTTAAAATAGCTGCTAAGAAAGCTGTCATCAGATATCTGTATGAATGAGCATTATTACCTCTCTCTCCCTCCAACCGCCAATTCCACCTTCGAACTGCTATAGTATTAGCTTACAGGTCAACGTTATAGATATTGACAATCTATATTTGCATGCATTAAAATATATGCAAAATATAATAAAAAATATAGGTAATATGCTAGTAGATGTAAAAGGTACATCATTATTATATATGGGGCATTCTCTGTCAAGCGGACCCCCCCCCCTCTGTCCATCTCAAAAATTGACTTAAAGACTTGAAACAAAATGGAAAATGTAGCTAAAGA
>JAPYYV010005523.1:0-24450 GCA_030522625.1 Copidosoma aretas | reverse complement strand
ATTCCAATGGCTTGGGCTCGTTCGCCCCCTCTCCTCGAGCTCTTAGAGCTTGGCGCTACATCAAACTCTACGAGTTCAATCAGTGGGCTAGAAGAGCCCAGTGCCTCGCGTTAAAACAACTTGGTGTTGTATTGAGCTCTTACGACTCGTATGCTTGTGTTCTCTGAGCCCAATATTTCTCTCCGTGTATATGAATGCTGACAAGGGAACCGGGCTGCTGATTGGACGAGTGCTTGTGCGCCATGCTCTTTGTACAATTTCGTACACTTTTCGTACATGAGTGTCGCAACGGTATAAACTGTGCAGTTGCTTAGAAGAACATCCATTGCTATCTAAGAAGTCTAAGAAGAATTTAGAACAGACATAGAAGCTGCTGTTAGGAATTTTTACGTCACTTAATTTCTCTTTTGAAATCATGTATTCTCGCTATACAGATATTTTACATGTGAACGCTATCAACATGAAATAATTTTGTTAATCTAGGGTCTAATTAGGAGCTTTAGATTATACTTAATGTAGTTAATGTTAGACCGTCTTATAATTCGTTGGAAAAGTATAAAGTTTCTTTTCTGTTACATTTTCGTATGAATTGCAGGTTACCGATCTCAAGTGGTCGTCTTGTCAGTAGAATTCTGCTAGCCCAGACTGTAGACTCTAATGTTCAATTCTATTGATAAGACGATCGCTGCTGAGGTCAAGTTAAGTGCTTCTGCTTCGATAATCGTTAAAGTTTCGGAGATTGAGAGTCATACAATTTCCAATGAATACAAAAATGTAACAGAAAAGTAACTTCTACGTTCAGGGCAAGAAATAACACGGTCAAACTTAGCTCGATGTCTAGATGGCGTACATGACAGTTCTTAAAACCAACGGTGCTAAGCGGTCCGAAATTCTGCTAATTACTCTGAGGCCAGCCCCAAGCGGTTCGAAAATACCGGACGTCTGATGAAACTATCATGTCTCGTAGGTCAATTCAAAGTCTGAAAATTTGAACAGACTCACCAGATCTATTAGACCAAGGTCGTATAGGTCTACCAGACGTCTGGTATTTTAAACAATCATATCCCAGCTCTGGGAGTTTCTTTATTGATAATACATTTGAATGAGCGTGAGTTGGCTCTGAATAGGGCCGATTACTGCAGTCCCATGCCGACTATTTAACGATTAGCAACAAATCTGTCCATTTTTGAGAATTGTGTCCATAAAGACTTTTGTTCTAGAGTTAAAAAGCAATTAATTCCTAAAGTTTTCAAAATATTGACCGGGAGCCAATTTCCATAAGGATTGTGCGGGGTCCTTTGAATTACTTGTATCATTGAAATTATGCGAAAAAAAAAGCCAGGACACGTATCTCTTATTTTGTGATGTAGAAAGCATAAAAAAAGTTGAGACAAATCAGAGATCGGTCGGTCAAAAAGTGTTCGGTTCGTAAAAGAATTACCCATTTACATGATATATTCAAAATGTAGCTGACAAAATCAGCTTCGTGCCGAGAAATAGAAACAACTTTAAAAATATCATTGAATCAGAACTCGTATCTTTATTAATCAAGCTGTCTGACTTAACGCTGTAACCATTTATCGCGAACTCCCCTAGCAACCAAAATCAACAAACTTGAATCGACATAGCAACGCTTTGTACTTACATTGTAAAACATTTTTCTCATTTTTACTGTACATACAAGACATAAAACTCACACCGATTCCACACAAATATACACTAGATCGATCCGTAATATTCTCCCCCCTTGTACAAACATGCGTTTGTACAAATAAATCAAAGAATAATGTGGTAGCGTCACGTCAAAAAATCTAACAATGCATAGAAATCACATCCCTTTTACATGGTAGAGACTGGGCGGTAGGTACTTATTATTTAATAAATTTTTTAAATCACCTGCATAGTGCAATAATATATTGCGTGTATAAAACATAATGGGTACTTTTGATTTACATTAAATACATTTGAAAAGTTCAACTTTAGTCATCTAATAGCCCGTTTGTAGATAAATTAAAACAAAAAAATCTGATCAAGAGATCCCTTTGTGAATACCGTAGCCGATAAAGGTACAGATTTATCTTTTCCTCGATCTCTCTGCCAAAGTGCTAACCTCATCGAAGTCAAAGAAAACTGTCCTTTAAACAGATAGAAATGAACATAATAGATATCTGAGTCAATGAATCCCAAGAAAGAGATTTCTTTCAGATTTGTGGATCGACTTCTAATCACTAGACTGCTACCTCATCGATGTAACTTATAATAATTTGGAATCTTATCACATTCAGTTGCATTTTAAAAATAAGTTTTTTATTTTACTAAAAAATATTCACTCTTATCCATATTATACAATTTTTCATTATATCACATTCAAGCAGCAGACCCATCACTTTATGGCTTATTAAAAATAATTTTATCCATTCCCTGAACAATTTCCGCCTGACAACGAAGTATCTTTCCAAACAAGCACAATAAAAATTGAAATTATCCAAAAAGAATCTAAAATAATTAAAGACAATAATTTTCGAAGGAGATGGATGTACAACGCTAAATAAACTCAAATCTTAAAAGAGAAGACTTTGCTCGTATGAGGTGAACTAAATGGCTGTCTCACCAAAATGAATCTCAGCCTCCGCCATGAGGCACTATCTCAGCACGCTTGAATCTTCAGTTCTTGCTAGGCAAGCGCTTTTCTGCCGTCACGATTCAAGGTCGATAGTAGGCACTAGTCCGGGTCCTTTGCTGCTCGGGTGTGTGCTCCCTGCCGTCGCAAACCTAGGCTTCCTGCGTACCACGCAACCACTACTGGCCCGGCATGTGAGTACTTTTTACTCTAAATTACCAGTAAGTGGTCCGGCTGAAGATAATTCAGATGACTCGCTGCACCATTGCTTGTTAGTCATTTTCACCATCTCATCGTTACTTAACCTCATTGTGCCTGTGCGGTGGATCTATTGTCAGAGACTTTAATCTCACTCAACCCTTTGCGACTAACACAAGAAGTTTAATTATCTTAGGAATCTCTTTGTGCCTGCGCGTTAGATCTATTGTCAGAGACTTTTATCTGACTCAACCCTTTGCGTACTAACAAAAGGAGTTCAAATTAGTTTAAGAAGTCCATTATTATTAATCGCTGAAAAAAAATCAAATGCACCTGATGTAGGCATTAAAACTACATTGTTGCATCTATTCATATGAAAAAATAAACCACATAAGAGAACACTAAATATTAGTAGAAGAACACATTACGGCTCAAGACAAAGTAGTCGATACACCACTAAGACATGACGAGGATGCGGCAAACGTTGATGCAACTTAAAGGAAAAACATTGAAAATATAACGTAAGTAGGTGCACTATCGCTGGACAGAAATGATGAGAACGCGACGTACACGTATGTACTATGGCCACAGTCACAGAATGACTCAGGACGAGAAGGACCTGGTGTGCGCGAACGCACTGCCACCACAGGTATATGATGATGCAGGATTAGGAGGATGCTGTGTTCACGTATGCACTGCCGCCGCAGGACTGTACTCGCAGGACAAAGAGGACGCGGTGTGCGCGAACGCACTGCCACCGTAGGACGACGAGGGTACGGCATGCACGTGTGCGCTGCCGCCGCAGGACAAGACTCGCAGGACGACGAGGATACGGCCTGGCGTGCACGTACGCACTGCCGCCGTGGGACAACGAGGGGACGGCTTGTACGTGTGCACTGCTGCTGCAGGACAGGACTTGCAGGACGAAGAGGACATGGTGTGCGCAAACGTACTATCGCAGCAGGACAACAAGGATACGGCGTGCACGTATGCACTGCCGCGCCGGACGATGAGGGTACGGCGTGCACGTGTGCACTGCCGCCGCAGGACAGGACTCGCAGTACGAAGGACGCGGTGTGCACAAACGCACTATCGCAGCAGGACAACAAGGGTACGGCGTGCACGTATGCACTGCCGCCGTATCACAGGAGTTGCAGGACGACAAGGATACGGCGTGCATGTATGCACTGCCGCCGCAGGACAGGACTCGCAGGATAAAGAGGACGTGGTGTGCACGTATGCACTGCCCATGCCGCCGCAGGATGACGAGGGTACAGCATGCACGTGTGCACTACCGTCACAGCTACAGGAAGGGAAGCAGCAGCGGCAACAGCAGGGCACGTTCACAGTCCCCAGAGCAGCACCTAGTGTATGCGGTCCGCCATACAGCATCTTCGGGCACCTACGTAACGGCCCACAGAACAGCAGCATCAGGTGCACACATCACAATTCGGATGCGGGAACAGGGTCGTCAGGTGATGCGCAGAAGGGCACAGTCGCCGTTGAAGCTGGTGGTTACGGTGGCTCCTTGACAGAGTCAACCACGAGGTTATGATCGGGATCACAGCAGGCAGGAGCAGCCGGAAATTGAGGGGTACGAGGTTGTGCAAACGCCACCGACGGAGCTGGTGGTAGTGGTGGCTCCTCGAAAAAGCCAGCTCAAACTCCAAAATTAGCACAAATTTCTCGCGCGATAGGTCGGTTCACTCTGAGGACACGGAATACGCGTCCCGGTTTTCGGCACCAAAATATATATGTATGTAGTAGAAAAAGGTGTAGTTCTTACTCCGTTCGGGAACTACTAGTCGATGACGATAGAACTGGCCTTAGTTCTTGCAGTGTAGAGCAACATACACTGATACTCTACAGTCTAAGTAATTAAACAATTTAAATCTAAAATGAATACTTCGGTAGGCCGACCTACGCACCTTAGCGTTCGAAAGTTTCTTTATTAAATCAAAAAAATATAAACATTTTCTTTTCTTTCCGATTGAAGGAAATTACTCAAGAATAATTTTTTATCTACTTTATAGTCCTTGAAGGAGTTTATTAATGCCTAACATTTCTGACGCCCTTACACATTGAGTGACGCAACTCTATCTTTTTCTAGCTCTGTACAAAATATTCGCATCTCTGAACATTAATTTTAAATTAATCTGCTAATCAGTAATCATCACCATTTTCATACTTAATCATGCACAATATTCAATAAGTATCACTTATATTTAAAGGCATTTTGTCAGCAGTCATTACAAAAATCCATAATTGCAGTTACTTTTATGAAAAAATTGTTAATTCCTAGGCGAAATAATAGAGATGCGGCACTAAAAACTTCAATAAATTCCACAATAATAAAAAAATAAAAAAAATTGATGTAAAAATAAAAAAACTATAAAAAAGGACTCTATATTATCTTAGAATACTTAATTTGATCTTAATACCAATTTTCGGCTCGGTAAAACCATGGAGTATTCTTTCAATTACATAATATTTTTTTTTTTAAAATCAATAACAGCTAAAATAAAGCTACATGGCTTAGCATTTGCGATATACCTATATATACGTCATGTTTGCTATGCTGCGCTACACTACACATGTAGCCTTCTCTTGCTAAGAGTACGACCATATCTGGACTGGGCCCCTGCTAAAAATACCACGTTATCAATATGCTAGACACTGAAAATATATAAAATATTCTATTTCTGCTTAAGATCAAATTTTTTGGGTATTGGCGTAGACTGTTTTGCTGTTACTGTTTGCGAACGCCTTAATAATTTGTACAATACTACATTATTTGTTGACCTTTGATTGAGAATTAAAGAAAAATTAAAATGATTTTGCTTAATGATTTTTTAATTTCTAAAATCTTTTTTTGTTTGAAAACTCTTTGAAAAAGAGTCCTGGTTGTTCTATAACCATGCATTATTATCAAGAGTTTACCTGTAGCTTAATACTTTTATGTATCAGCAGTTATGTTTAATAAGTAGTGCAGACAGACGAGCGTATTAGAGTGCTTTTTTTAATTTCGCATATTAATAATTTATTTAACAATTGCAACTGCTGATGCCATGGCTTTTTTTTACTTTTAGTTATGTATTTTGCATAGTCATAATTTATTAAACAATCTAAGTTTAGGTACTCAAGCATATTGGTTAACTTAACTTTCTTTTTTTTAATTATTGATTATTGCATTAATATATTCAAGTATATATAAAGTTACTTATCAGAACAAAAATCATGGCAATACGTCATATATATATCGTAAATGCAACAAATCCATACGAATTTCTATAAAAAAATGTGTACCCAACTAATATATTTTATTGTTGTAAAATGAAAAACAGCATTTGATTAAGAAAACTTTTTTTGGTATTTTCTGCATCGTAGTCTTAAGATTTAAAAAGTCACTTTCAACATAACTTTTCACTGCCACTAAAGGCTGAAATATAACATGAGATATAAAAATAATACGTCATCATGTAATTAAGATATACCAATGGTAAAATACGGTAGGTCAATTAGCCGGAGTAATTTTAGTTAAGTTTGCGCTGAGCCTGCATAACGTCAAAGAATACCATATAAATCACATCAGAATGTTGAATTTCGTCAAACAGGCTCGTCGTCTGATTAGATGTGACGTCATACAGGCTCCGTGTCTGATTGATCAGGCCACGTAATAATACACATTGACCTACCTTGTATTCTTTTACCATGGCTATATGTTATATAGTTTAATTGATCCTTGGATAAACTAACCTTTTTGTGGCCCAACATGGTTCATGCAATTTTGTAAATTTTTGTAATATTCAGACTTAGAGTTATTTTTAAGAGCCATCTGATCTGTAAAGCCATTTACATTAATATTGTGGATTTTTTTTTTCTCATGCACAAAGTTGTTGTATAACTACAGAAGCGATACATCTTTTTTGTTGCTTCGTACAACTGCATATTCAGGATGTGACACTAAATATAAACTGGGGTCTGATTGCGATACATGGCAAAAGTGACTATTATTTGATAATCCCTATACTACGCATGCGCGTAGCCTTCATTTCTGGTAATTTTATAGCGATTATCGCCGAAATTTTAGGATTTAACACATATCGAATGATCGCGATAAGACCCCTTGACTTTAATCAGTCAAGTCGACGTATCGATAAAATATATAGGTTAAGAAGAATATTTTTATATACACTGGACTATGAATTGGGAACGGACCTATCATATAGAGTTTCCGATCCAGTCTGGTCGTACCAACGACTTTTAGTTGTAGTTTGGTTGGATTGGCTTTTTTTGTGCTTGGTCGATTGATAGTTCAGTATATATATATACAGTTAAAATAGGTGTACTTTATACTTCCTAAAGGAATTGGTACTTGATAAGGATGGCACGGGCCTTGGTTCATTTAGTGTAGGAAAATAAACACTAATACTCAGCAAACCAAGTAATTGGATAATTTTAATCTAAAAAGAATACTTTGTCAAGCCTACTTACGCAACTTTTCGTTGAAAGTTTCCTTATTTATTCTAAGGGATATAAACATTTTCTCTTCTTAACGATTTCAGAAAATTCTTTCAGAATTATTTTCCACCCTCATAAAGACTTTAAGGGAGTTCATTTATGCCTAACCTTCCTGACGCCCTCACACACTTTGTACAGTATTGTCACTTAATGCTAAAGAGCATTCAGCGTACACAATATTGGCAGTCTCACTGAACTTGTATAAGCGTAAAGGGTTAGGGGGCGTGGAGGGGCTGTTGAGGGACCAAAAATGTTTTCAATAGGAGAGGAAAAAAAAAAATTTTACGTTATTTCGTGGGAGGCAATAAGAAGCATAGGGAGCGTGGAGGGGCAAAAGCGTGGCGGCTATAGTGGGATCATCGTCAATATGGAGGCCTATGGTGGAGGGGATTTCGAGGGTAGGGGCAAACAAAGTTTATAATAAGGAAGAAAGCAAAAGATTTCAACGTGATTTGGTGGGAGGATTGCTGGTGGTCACTGTGGGGGGGCCTCAAAAGTGTGGGGGATCATGGAAGGGCAAGGGGGGGGGGGGCAAAAGAGGCGTGGGAGGACCGTATTGCTTATAAATAAGGGAAAGAGTAGGCATGTTTTTTAGCATATTTTTACACAAAATTTTATCCCAAAAAGTTTTGCTCAGAGGGGCGTGGGATGGAGCAGAGGTCGAGGGCGCTATTTCTTTCACCGCACACGAACTAAATATATAGTCTAGAAAGATATATATATATATATATATATATATATATATATATATATGTGTGTGTGTGTGTGTGTGTGTGTGTGTGTGTATGTATATCCTACTGTACGATGTAGGGATTTCGGTGGGTTTAGCGATAACAACCCCTACCCGCCCTAACAACCCCCACAATTTAAGATAAAATTTGTTAAATTTCTACGTGATTTTCATTGAGAGCAATTTTTTATTTCGTCCTACCGTACAACCTAAGACCTCTATATACCTCTGTCATGATTTTGTACGCCCCGTAGATGTCTCTCACGAATTCTGCACAAACCCTTCACAAAATAAGGTAAAATGCGTTCGATTTCTCCGATATTTCAATTAAATCGAACTTTCATTCCAGCTCCCCCATAACCCCTTGTGTTTTCAGAAAAAACTCCCTACAACACCTTCTAACCCCCTGAAATCCCCAACTCCAACAACCGCTTACAATTTGAAGTGGAGTTCGTTCGATTTCTTTGTTATTTTCATTGTGACTAATTTCTCCCTCTTACCTACAAAACCACCTCCAATTCTTTATCGTTTTTAAGTTATCAATAATATGGATTACGTAACATAATTACACCGGTAGCAGAGGAACTATAAATAATAAGATTGATAGAGGTAATTCAATAAAAATTTGGGAACAGGATAATAGAATATTATAGCAGAATAGAAAGATTATAGGTTAAATTAAAGAATGTTAAATAAATTTTAAAAAATGTACTAAAATATAATTAAAGACTGACAAAAAAAGGATATATCAAATTTTAATTGATAAAGAAATTTTGAAAGCCCATGAATAACTGAGCAAAAAAGCAGAAAGAAAAATAAAAATAAGTTTGGGGAAGCTAATTAAAAATTAAAACAGAAAATGAAAAGGGTTGGGCATAGAAATGAGCAGCAAAATCTAACATGATTTTTACAAGGATATGTTCATCATCTCATAGAAGAATGTCTTGAGGAAAATGAAAAACGGAAAAGCCGCAGGAAAAGAAGGAATTATGGAAAAATGTTGTAAGAATCTGCAAATAATTTGGATGATTGATTTAACAAACATACTTTATAGCTTATAGACAGAAATAAATATTATTGATGGGTGGGGAATAGCAAGAATCCTTCAAATTAAAAATGCCAGGAAGAAGTAAAAAGACGTTAAAACTACAGGTGAGTGGTGTTTTTAAACGTAGGTTACAAGATTAGCTATTATAATCGCTGAAAGAGTAGAAAAATAGGTAGAGGTATGTAAAATAGTAAAGTTGAGGCAGGCTGCTATCAGAGTAAAAAGAAGATCAAGGGATCATATTTTTGTACTAAATAGGTTATAAAAAAACTTATCGAAGGGTTCAATAAATTGAATGCTATGTTAGTAGATTTTAAAACAGCATTTTATACTATGAATAAAGAAATGTTCCGTGTCAAATAGAATATTATAAAAAGGTACAAAAATAACAAAAATGTTTGAAAGAATCTGTAAATGCACAAAAAAAACAGGTGATTATGGCCAGGGTCTAACAAATTTATTTAAAGCAATAAAAAAGGTAAGGCAAAAGTGCTTATGAAGCCCGGTATTTTTAAGTTTTTTTTCTATAGAATATAGATAATAACTTGATCTAAAATAATACAGAAGAGGTAACAGTAGACAAACTCATAATGCGCTGTCTTAAATTATCTGATGAAGTTGTTTAGGGCGCAGAGCATATTTAAGCCACGAAACAAATGCAGAAAGACTTAGATAAATATTGTACAAAAACTATACTGAAAGTAAGCATAGAGAAAAATAAAATCTCGATTTTTAGGAATAAGCAAGGGATAGAAACAGATCTGTTTGAATTTAAATTGGAGGTATTGGAAGTTTTAAATGAGTATACAGGAGTGTGCTTCTTAACAAAGAATAGTTATTCGTGACACGGAGAAAAAACGACAGGTAGAATGCAAAGGGCAGTCAATGCAGTTTAAGGCTTAAGCTTGAGTAGAAAGTTTGAATCGAAGACTATTTGTCATAGATTAAATAATAAAATTATATTGCACATACGGAGACATTGCTGAGACTTACGTGTAAAAAAAAGCTATGTGAATAAAATAGAGGGTGGATTTAAAATATGATGTTGGGTGTAGACACGCGGATATATTTCAAAATTCGAGGCAAAAAGTGTTGGCATAGATATGGGGATGGAAAAGGAAAAAAAAACGATAAAAACAGAAGGAAGATTTACAAAACTTATGTTGGGTTTAAGTGCAAAACCACTAGGGTATTTTTAAGTGTAAAACCATTATGAGAAATAAAGGCGGGAAGGGTTAGCCTGGAAATAGACATAAGGAAAAGGGCAGAAATTTACTTTTCGCACATATTACAAATGGACATGGGCAGAAGACCACACTTATGCTTAACGTAAGAATTAAGGGACTTAATCAATAATAATCCGAGAAAATGAGGCAAAGAAATTAAAGTAGTACAATAAAAAGTAGAAAATGGAAGAATTATAGGAATTACAAAAAGAGCAATAAAGGAAAATAAACTTGAGAAAATCAATGACGATTTTAGAATGTAAAGGAAGATTTTTATCCACCAAGAATTACAGAACTACACTTTATGGTAAATGACAAACTATTATACGTAAAATATAGAAACAATGAAAAAATGTAGAGAGAAAAATATAGCGAAAGGGAAACATATAAGCAGGTTTAAAAGAGTTATCATTCAGGCTAAGATATAAGAATGTGCGAAGGACGAGAAAAAAAGGGTTTTAAGTGATAGGCTGTAGACTCTGCAATGGAAAAAAAACGAAACATAGAGCATATAGTGCTGTGTAAAGAGGAAAACAAAATAGCAAATAAAATAGTTATATCATTCAGCAATATAGGATTAAAAGATAATGGGGAGATATGCAGGTGGGAGGTGATTTACGTCAATGTACAAGATATTTCCATGGGTAAGTAAGGCACTATAGACCAAACATTAAAAGTTAAATGTTATATTATGCATTATAAATTTCAATATATCAACGTAAAAAAAAATCTAACATGTTCCTATGTTGATGTATGAAGGACAATGATAATGAAGTTTACTGAATCGATTACGTATAATATTCTATTGTTAATACAATTACTATCATCTAAGGGTATCCGAATTTTAAAAAGACATGACACAAGAAAGGAGAACGTAGAGGGATGTAAAAATCTGTATTAGGAATAAAAAAATTAACGAATGAAAAATTTTCAGCGGCAAATATTAAGTAAGTTTTTTACAATGATATCTTATAAGGAACTTATACTCATAATCTATCTTAAAATGTAAAAAATTACCAAAAAAACCTCTTAATTATTTTTGTAATAATAATGATTATATAAATATTATACACACATCAATATTAACCGTAAATGCCATTTACAGTAATTATCGGTTTTAAATTAGTAATAATTATTTGCTAAATCGGTGAGATTCTTTCACATATTCACTATATTTGATTGGTTTAGAAGCGAATTTTCATGGGATAGTTTTGAGTATCCATGTTTGTACACATAGATGTAAAAAAAAACCTGTATTATATATTTGGACTTAAGAATAAAAATTTTTGAATATAGTGGTTGGCAAGCGGAGCATGCAGAGGACTAAGATCCAATAGTATACATATACATACGTACAGGTGTCTTCCCCGGCACCCGTAACGGCCACCCCGTAAATAACCTGTGAGTCCGTTCAATTATACATACTTTTAACAACAATTATTTATTTCTCCCCCCCACCGCAATCTTTAGCATCCTGCTTTAGCCCCTTCGCAGCCCTCTCCTAGCCCCCACACCGTCATTCATAAGACAGCAAAAAAAAAAAAAAAAATTTTTTGAGTCGGACAGTCAGACTATGCATACTAAGGTAAAGACACCTATAATGGGGCATTTTTGGGCAATCATTTTATTTACAATTAATTTATTCTCACCATAAACTTAGAGCCGTCAAGTTTGGGTATCGGTAGAAGTGCTAGACATTCCTGAACATTATTTTAATTTTTGGATTTTATTTGGACAATAAATAAAATATTTATGAACAAACAACGGCTGAGTGAAAATTCTCCTATCATGAGACAGGTACAAAATTAGTATGGTTCTTCTATCATGAGGCAGCACCTAGCGGAACCGAATTAATTTTGAAGTATCGACTACGTTGCATAAAGTAAAACTTATTTACACACTTTTTATACATACATTTACCCCTTTCAATAGAAATACGTTCAATTTTATTTCGTCTCATAATAAAAACCTCCTGTCGTTGTGGTTATCTTTGAATCGCACCTATTATGAAACAGGGTTTTACAGAAAAATTTTTTCTCTAACACCATAGTGTTTGAAAGTACCTAATGTTTCTATTGATTTTATAAGATAATACTATGCTGATTCTTAAACTAATTTTTTTTGTCAATTTAAATCTTTAATTTTATGCATCAATGAGTAACTCATAATAGGAAGCACTTTTGAAAGTGCCTCATAATAGGTGACTTCACCTTGTATGTTTTTGGGGTCGCTGAATGCAAATCTGAGGTCAAAAAAACACCTGAACCTCTATTCTCTTACTTGTGTTCATACAATTTTTAAAGCAATTTACAAAGATCATCTGTTCCATAAACCCTTCCTACGTGTGTCTGCATCCAGGGCACATCCTCGCGTTGACGGTGGGTAACGGAGTGAGCCCGTGATCCGGCGAAGTCCCTAAATTACGGTTTCCATGCCGTCATGGCAGGTGCACGTAAGCGTTTTACGATGCAGAGGATCGGATCCTCAGTATAAGCGGCTGGTCTGGGCGAGAAAGTGGGAACGCAGGCGTCGTCATCAAGCGACCGCAGTTCTACAATAGTTAGTGACTTGGCAAATATAGAATTTAATGCTACAAGAAACTTGTCTCAGTATTCGCCATTACATGATTGTCGTACGAATCATGACAATTTCTGTTATATTTGTTCAAAATATGAGGTAAAATAGTTGCAACAACCGATAAACGAAGATATTTGCAAATTGTATGAAGAAATTTTTAAGTTGAAGATTGATAAACAAAGTAGTTTGGTTTCGCATGTAATTTGTAACGCATGCAAAAAGATGCTGTACCAGTGGAGGACGGAAGGGAATAAATACAACATCAAATTCATTACTCCAGCAATTTCGAGAGTTCCTAGCAGCACAGAAGAATGTTTCTTCGACTTAAATGATGTTAAAGGTATTAATATCGAAAGTAAAAACAGAATTGAATATACAAATGCTGAATCAATGTCACCTCCCATCAAAATTGATCAAGTTAATTTCCAATCTAATGCTAAGCACGTCACCGAGGGTAACGAATTAGAAGAATCGGATAAATAATCCGATTTTTCAAGTGACGACCATGACAGTAGTGGTTCGGAGTTCAGAATAAATGAGAAAAAATCTGTGACTCCATCATTGATGTCCCAGTTTGAATTAAATGATCTTATCAGAGATTAAGGTTTACCAAATGATGGTTCGGAGCTTTTGGCTCCACTTTTTAAAAAGAAAAATCTTCTAGAACCTAAAACTAAAGTTTTGGTATATCGAAACCGTGACTCCGACTTTCGTACGTTTTTCGTGAAGGATGAAGATTTATCTTTAGTTTTTGTGTAAATATTAAGGGTCTCATAAATCAGCTAAAAAAAATTCTTACAAAGCTTGTGATTGGCGACTTTTTATAGAATCTTCTAAACGAAGTATAGCGCCAGTGTTACTTCACAACAGGAATATATATGTTCCTGTACTAATCGCCCATTCAACTGTGATGGAAGAAAAATATGACAATATGCATATTCGGGATATTTTGCGATAGGTATTCCGTAAGTTTGTTGCTTTCTCGTAAAGGAAGCTTTGTTATGGACGAAAAATCACATGTTGAAAAAAGATGTTATAAACACGGTTAATAAAGTTGAGAGTTGAAATACATTTGATGTTTTTAAATGTCCATCTGTGTGTATAAATGTTTGTGTGTGTGTGTGTGTGTGTGTGTGTGTGTGTGTGTGTGTGTGTGTGTGTGTGTGAAATGATTTGTATCTCAGGATTTCCTGAACCGATTTTGATCAAACCGGTTTTTGTTTAGTTTTTGGATTCCTATTACTGCTAACATAAATTAGAGTTTTGCAGGATACTTTTTTTTCATTTAATTCTTTCGATTTTTCAATATTAATTTTATTGGAAAAGTTGATTTTTGAGCTATTTATTGTTATTTGAATTGTTTATTTTTTATTTCGATTTTTTTATTTCGAAACTCGATTTTTTTGAAAAAAATAATGTCAAAGATATTTTTCGTTGATTTAGTATATTTGACGATAAAAATTTTAAGTAATTAATCAAGTAAGTACCATAGAACGTATATAAATAAAATTAAAAAAGTTTAGTAGCTGGGTGCGCGTGGGTGTAAATAGGACAATTAAGTAATCCGTCATATTTCAGGATTTCTTTGACCGATTTCAATGATGCCACGTTTTTTTCTGTTTTTGAATACAGATCACTCCTCGAGAAAAGAATCTCGACTAATTTTTAATTTTGTTTTATTTCGATGGATGGTTAACTATTATTATAAGCATAAGACTTTTTAACTAGGCAATTAATTTTTCCATAGGTTGGTTCACACACTCTGCAGACTTCAGTAAAACCTTTGCAATAAATAATTTCTCTGAACTTTTGCTTTTGGTGAAAAAATTACATGTCGAGAAAAAATGTTTCAAACACGTTTTATAAAGTTAAGAATCAAAACACACTACTTTTAGAAAACGCGCGCGCGAGCGCGCGCACGCGCGTGTGTGTGTGTGTGTATGTATGTATCTAATCAGTAGTATCTTAGGAGTCCCTTCTCCGATTTTGATTCAACAGGGTTTTTTTTTTGTTTTTGAATTTCTATCACCGATAAAAATATAACAGTTTTTCTAATTTTTTTTTTTCTTTTTGATTTATTCGATTTTTCAAAATCAATTTTTTTTCGAGAAGTTGATTTGTATGCTATTCATTGCTATTTTAGTATATTGTGCGATAGAAATTCTGAAAGATCATTAAATTTTAAACAAAAAAGTATCCAGATCAAATTGAAAAAATCACGTAACTAAGTGTGTGTGTATGTAATTACGGAATCGATATAATCAGTTATATCTCAGAATTTATTTGACTGGTTTTGATTATTCTGAGCTTTTTTTAATACTGATTACTTCTCTGAGAAAAATATTTCCATTTATTTGGTTTTCTATTCCGATTTTTATGACTTTTGAAAATGGATTTTTACGAAAAAAAAAATTTTAAAGATATTTTTCGTTGTTTTAGGATATTTTACGATAAAAACTCAGGTTAAAAAAAACCCTGATGAGGCTGGTACAAATGACCAGCAAAACGTCGCTAAGTGTATTTATTGACTTCCCAAACCTCGCCCCTAACGGATCACTGATCACTTTCCAACTTTTCAAATTATCTGAGGGCACTGATCACTTCAATTATATGAATATTATTTATCGTTATAATTAAAATAAATAAAATATTTTTTTAATGTACCTATTAGCATAAGCTTTATAATAAAGAAAAAATGAAGTTAGTACATTTATGTAGACATTTTCAATAGACTTTGAAATGTGTCTTGATGAAATATATAGCAGTAATACCCACAATTAACGCTATAAATTTTTTCGCTAGTGATCGTTGTTTCAGAATATTTTGTGGTTTAATATTTTGAAGATCATGAAGCTTCTAAGATACTAATGTTTTCGGAGTTGGAAAAAAAAATTGATGACTATGTGCGTAATACAGGAGAAGAACATGTGAATGAGGAAGCTTTGTAATTATAAATTGGCAGCAATTCTTGATTTTATTGATTTTCAAAAACCGATTTTTAAAAAAAATCGATATTTAAGATATTTGTTATTGTTTCAGGATGTATTACAATGGAAATTCTAAAAGATCATTGAATCCTAGATAAAAATTGTATTAAGATAAAATTAAAAATTGAGTCTGTGGGTATGCGGGGTGTAAGTAGGAAATGTATATAATCAGTCATATCTTAGGATTTATTTGACCGATTTCAATTAAACCAGGTTTATTTATTGCTCTCTAGCAAGGAAAGCTTTGTTATGGACAAAAATGTAACCTCGAGATAACATGTTTTAAATACGTATTATGAAGTTTATATTCGAAGTAGACCATTTTTGGAAAACGTCTGTGTGGGTGTGTGTGTGTGTGTGTGTGTGTGAGTGCGTGTAAATAGTTGTATCTCAGTATTCCCTTGACCGATTTTGATCTAACAGAGCTTCATTTTTTTTTGTTTTTGGATTCCTACCCTTACTGAAAAAAAAATCAAGTTTTGCTGTCCTTTTTTTAATATTCTTATTTGATTGATTTTGTATAATCAATTTTTTAGAAAAGTTTATTTTTAAGCTATTTCTTGTTACATTAAGATCTTTGATGATAAGAATTATATAAGATCATTAAATTTTTCACAAAAAAACTTATTGAGATGAAATTTAAAAAATTTAACAAGTAAGTGTGCGTGGGTGTACATGAGGTATCTATATAATCAGTTATATCTTAGGATTTCTTTGACTTATTTTTTTTAGTGTGCAACATAAAAAAGTCTTTTATTGTGTAATACTTTGTTTACGAGGTTAAAACACCCGACATTGCCAAAATACTATTGTTATCGTACTACGTCTCACCTGTATCTTTTTTTCCCACACCAGGCATGTTAATTTCATTTATGCGCTATATAATTGCCATGCTGTAGTATGATCACAATGCTAGTAGCAAAATTCCAATAGAATTTTACATTTAAAAATGTGTTTCGTCAACATTTTGTCCAGGAAATCTCGAGATATGAATGATAATACATATTTTTATTGATACACCTACATAATCCGTCATCCGCTTCCTTTGTTTTACATTTAAATATTTTTTTATTTGATAACCTTTTTGTGGTTTAAAACTAGGATTTTTTATATTTTGCGTTATATAATATTTGACGTTAGTATTTGATTTATTTTTTTTGCCTGAATTTATTAAAATCGATAAAATTTAAATTATGTTGCATGATTATATTATTAGTTTACTAATCTCTACATTTTAGGAACATTGCACTTGCTAACCCTCCTCGTAACATTCCTATGAAAGCATTTTGTTTGTGCTTGCTGTGATCTTCTCATCTTATTTAGTAGTAAAATTGCTGTGCTCTAATATTTGCCGTGCTTGAAGATTAATTGACGTGTTGTTAAATTTATTGTCAATGCTTTTTACAAGATAAAATCTACAATTATTGTTGCATTATACGTAATAATAATCATTTAAACAAATATTGTTTTTAAAAATGCTTTTTTATTTTATGAGAAGTATAAAATCGGAATGTTTTACAATGAAATAAGTATTGACCGTTTTATCTTTTAACACTTTACGATGGGATAATTTTTTTAATTTTAAGGTCAATCAAAAAATAAGTGTATAAAATCTAAAATACAAGAAAAATCATCCCTTTTATTCGCCAAACTTTTTGTACTAATAGTGTTTTTATGGGAATCAAAATTTTCAGGTCCCGTAATTTCGCAATATATCATGCATTTTTTTGCTTGGATGGCTAAAAAAATTGGTTTACGTTTAATTATGTTCAAAAAAGGGAATTTATTTACGTATTATTAGCATGTAGTATAAATTTTTTTACAAAATAAATCTAATTTACATAAACCATAAACACAAAGACTAACTCCTGCACACTACCCGATCACGTTGCCGAATCGTATAAAAAATCGAGAATACTTCAACAGCCACCCCCATCCAAATGTTACTGCGACAATCGCTACTCATTTTAGTACATAGACTCGAGAGCTACAAATATTAGGTTTGAGTACTTGCGACTCATTTGACTACTACCGTACCGAGAGGACTAGCCTAAATGTAATAAAAATTATTTTCTAGATTGTATACACTTACCTTATAATTTCAGTGAAAATTTTATAGAAAATCCAACCAAAAATTTAATACAGGTTGTATGGTCAATGTTTTTTTCCGATTACTACAACGATACTTTGGTAATTATAATAAAATAAAAATCCATAAATACTGTTTTTGAAAATAAAATATTCATATGTACTTTTTTATGATCAATGATGTTTCAATTATAATAGTCTATTTTATGTTGTGTAAATCATGCAAAATAATTTTCAAAACATTTGTTATAAAAATTTGGCAAGCATGAGAGAACAAGAGTTTTATTATAAAATTAAGATGGGGATATCACAGCATGCACAAACAAGCGGCTTATATAGAAATAGGACGGGGTGGGTAACCAATTCCCAATTTACTTGAATATATACATTTATTACACCAGTATTGTCATACAGATAATTAACTTTGTATTTTTATTTCTTTTAACTAAAAAAAAATCATCCAGTAAATTAATACATGCATAATTTGTACATACATCCATATAAATTTGGTTTTCTTAGGCGTTACCTGTAAAAATATGTTATACGAATTTTAAAATTTGTACCATATTTGATAAAAATTATTAGAATGACATCTGAGATATGACTAATAACGTATACGTGTCAGAAAATGTTTGGATGGGAAGAAACTAATGTATTTAAAAATCGATATTCCGAGATCGACCATATAAAAGTTAACATAATGAAACGGATGTAAATAAAACCCTTTTTTTTTAGCAGTAACAAGTATCGTAAAACAAAAAAAGCTTTGTTGGGTACAAATCTATCGCAGGAATCCTAAGACATAACTAATTATATTTATTATCTCTGATAGACCCACAAACACCCTTATAAATTTCCTTTTTTATCGTTTGCAAAAATTTTTTTATAAAACCATACGATCCTAAAGATTTGATGACACAAAATATTCTGAAACAATATTCTGAACAAAAAAAATCAATTTTTTGTAAAAAAAATCGGTTTTTCAGAACAGATGAATAAAAAAAAAGAATCGATATGATTGAAATTTTATTTTTAAACGGTGATAAGTATAAAAAAAAAGATTAAAATATGATTATAAGTATTATAAACAATCCAACTAAAATGAAGTCACAGACTACATGCTCGATATTTTTTTTAGTTCACCACATATCACTTTAGTAATTATAAAAAATATAAAAATAATTAAAAGCATTTTTAAAAAGAAAATATACATATGGATTTTCTGTTACCAATAATGTTACAACACTGACAGTATATTTTATCTTGAAAGAAACATCCAAAATAAATTGAACAACATGTGTTATACAATTTTGAGACACATGAGAGAAAAACGGTTGCATCGTGGAATTAATTCAAGAATATCACAGCACTTACAAACAAAGAGGTCCCACAGAAATAGAACGAAAAGTGTTACCAATTTCCAAGTTACTGAAAGATATCATAGGCTTTAAAAACAAACTACTTTCGTAGAAAAGGGACGGAAAGAGTTACATAATTCCAAGATACTGGAATGCATAAGTTTATTATATTATTATTGCGATAAAAAAAGTTAATCTTATTTTTTTAATTAAAAAAAAGTAAAAGGAACAGCCCAATAAAATAAATACATGCATTACAGATATCTTTTTATATTATACAGTTGATTCGTGTGGGTTGTGAAAAATAGCCTGCCCCCCCCTCCCGCGCCCTCCTTTCTTTTTCTCCCATACTCAAAAAAAAATGTTAAAATATGCTAATTATTAATGATTTTTCATAGTAAATCTGATCCACTACACCCCCTGCAACCCTCATGTCCCCTGCCCTTTTTTAGTTAGCCCTCCATAGTCCCTCCACAGCCTTCTCCCACATAGCGTCTCCCGACCCCCCAAAAAATCAGGTTTTCCGTTCAATAATAATGTCTTGCCTCCCCACTGCCCCCCCGCATTTTTACCGTAGCCCCCACGTTCGTTTACCCCCCCCCCCCCCAGCCATCCAAGCCCCCTACGCCTCCCATTTTTGTTTAGTTATCCCTTATCTACCTAACTACATACAATTTTTACCCGTTGTTTATTTTCATAGATCCCTCGAAGATGGCCAAAGCGCTCTAACATCGACACACATTGCCAAAAACAACTGATTGCAGCTAAAGCCGCCCCTTCACAGCCAACAATAAAACGTGACCATTAGTAATACGACTGATAAAACAGATAACGGAATACCCGTACGCTCGAGCTCAGTACAAAATGAAAATAAAATGTAACTTAAGCACCTAAATCCAAATAACCAAATAGACTCGCTCGCTCGCACGGTTTATTAATAGATGATTTATTTATTAATTAAGAGTGTAAACAGAGTAGTCTTTCGGATTTCAGAATAATGTACATGGGATAGTAACAACCTATTAATGGAATCAGGCAGAGCAGCCGATTTATGCACGTGGTGCAATAAAAACGAGTTTTGCTGAATAGCACATGCTTTCGATAACGGAGAGAACCAACATTATTATTGGTCAAGTAAGCTCTATATTAATCAGAAAAAGACATTTGTTCTGATATAATGTTCTACTTCTACGTCAAAAATAACTAACTTAGATCTACTGAGGCGGGAAACGAAAAACGGGACCGTCAGTGATACCGCTGATAGAACAGATACTGGAAGACCTGTATACTCTAGTTGAATGTTGTTTCTTAATTATTTACAGGTAATATTAATATTAAGATTAAGTATCATACTGTATTTTAGCCAAATTATTAAAAATCTCTTCATTATTTACAGAAACAATTCTTGTATCATTCATAACCTGGAAAGGAACCCTATCATGTATATTTAATAGAAACAATATTATAAATCAACATTATTATTATAAATAACGACGGACAAACTACAATTCACATTTAAAGTGTTAGTTGCTGCAGATGGAAAATCAAATCTGCTTTGTGTAACAATTGCCACGACAGATGGACGGATTTTAAAAGTTTTAGACGAACCCTTAAATGTACAACTGCATACAGAATTAGTAAAAACTGCTGTATATGCAAAAATTAAGAAAACCTGTACACAAAGAGGCCAAATAAAAAAGGATGGGCTAATTTAACGAAATAAGTTAAATATACTTATCATGATAAGAATGAAATCATACAGTTTGAGAATAAATACTTAGAAGTAGTAAGTGAGGAAAAATGTGATACAACCGCAAATTCATCATAAATGTCACTGGTAAGATCACTAGAAAAACTACTAAACAAAAGTAAAGAAAAAGATGAGGAAAAAAATTTAGGGGATTTGGCTAAGGACTTCGCAATTAAAAATTCAATGGAAAAGAGCAAATGCAGATCAATGAATAAATAATTTTAAAAAATAATGTGAATGTTTTGAAGTGAATAAAATTGAAAAAAAAATTAAAATATTAAAACCATTTATGGAAAAAGTTTCTACAGTTGCTATGATTGCACACTTCTAAAATTTATCATCACTGCAGACTGGGATGAATGGAAAGAAAAATTTTGCAACCCATTCTCTAGTAAAGGCTGGTCTTTGATAAGATATGCAATGCAGTTTAAATACCAAACAGGGTCATTGTTTGAATACTGTATGGAAAAAGAAAAACTGTTACTGCGAAAGAGAAAAAAACTGGATAGAATAAGAATCAGATCATTTTAAATTCTAAAAAAGGTATTAAATTCAATTTATAAAGTAGAAACAGGGCATAAAAAATCAGATTCTAATCCATCCCACTCCTCCAAACTTAGTCCAGCCCCTACCTCGGCGATGGACACCGTATAGGTAGCGAAAGGATTATTGTAAATAATTTTGTAAATATTTCACATAGGCTAATAGAACAAAGAAATACTTTCGTCTCTTTTCCTCTTTCTTTTCTTATCTTAAGGAGGGGAGACGTACGAAAACATCCTTAATCATATTAAAATGCGCAAAATGCGCAAGTAAATAGGTCGGAAAATAAGATTGCCTATATATGAAGAGGGTGATTGGAGGAGATTCGGCTAGATTAAATTCACTCAAGTCAATAAAGAGAACTAATGAAGAGAAAACGAAGTATTGAAAAATAAAAATGAAACGCGAATTAATCATACAATAACCTTGTGAATATTGACTTTGAATGTTGTTTTTTATTATTCACAGGTCCGATTAATATTTAGATTAAGTATTATACTGTATTCAAGACAAATTAACATAAATCTCTTTATTATTTACAGAAACAATTCTTGTATTATTCATAACCTGAAAAAGAACACTACCATCTATAATGAATAGAAACTACATTATACGTATTTCATGTTGCAAATTTTTTGATATTGTTTAAAAATTTGTTTAAATAATAGAAGAAATAACAATAAAAAGAAAGTTTAGCTAACCTTTTTGTATCCTTATGGGAGTTGTGATGAATATCAAAATTCATCAAGTTCATTTGCTTCAACTTCATTAAAAAATAGTTTAAGTTATGTACAAGAAGCAGTCCAAAACTTAACTTGACTCGCAAGACAGTTCACGTTCAATGGACTTTGCAAATAAAAAAAGTTTAATTTTTCAATTTGTTCTAAAAACTTTTTGAGGGATCGTAGGTTAACGAATTCAATTGAAGATACTAAGATCATCGTGAATTTTATTATTTAATTATAAAATTAGTACTTTATTATATTAAACTAAAATTTTGCAGGGACAAAAATTTGCAGCTTGACTGCATATTTATCATCTCTTTGTTTCAGTAAAATTTATTATTGTCTTAACTGCATTAAATTGCTTGAATTATTCTGAAAATTAAAAGAAAAGCTACTGTACGACCAATAGCAATAGGGATACCTCTTTTTTTAAAAACGATTATGACTTTATTTATCAAAATTAAGACCAGAAATTAAATCATATTATGCTTAAAACGCTATATTTACGGAGGAGTATTCCAGAACTGCTTGTGGCTCTTTGTATTGCTGCTACGACAAATTATAACACAACGTTTTCTCGTACCGTGTCAAAAGTTGATCAGCAAGGACTTCCTCTTTGGAATAATCAAGATCAAAATATTGCCAATATCGGTATGGCCTTGTGCTTCCAAGGTCCAGGAAAATTTTTATTTTCCAGTACAGCTTTTTCCTATTAATTTTTAGTGTTACCTAAATAGGACAATTAAAGCAAACAATTTAGTGCTTACATAGTTTATTCTTTTTTTGCTTTTCTTTTACAGTTATACAGAATTTTCTATTTGATACTAAGCAAAAAAAAATATCTGAATAAATATGTAATTTACAATACATATAAAAAATTTACAATATGTATAAATTACAATTTCAATTTCTAATTTATTTAGTCTATTATAAAGGTAGGTACAACATCTATTTTGAATTTTTGCACCAACAAAAATTTTTCATGCAAGTGCATTTTTAATTTCAAAACAAAACCTTTTTCCATCTGAGTTGAATTCCTGATCGCGTTTATACGAGCTGTGTACCGTGTCGACTCAACCAATATCTACCTCTGTTAGTTAGCTACTTATCACTTTTTTTTAATTTGCAGTTTTTGATCTACTTTTAATTTAAATATTTATTTACTGTTTATTTATAAATCTGTACAAATATTTTTAATATAAATTGACAAGCTATCGATCAATTAATATGATAAATTTTTCAAAACATCGAAAAAATAAATATTAGATGCATAATTTCTAAATATTAATTAACATTTATAGAAAAATATTTCTTTTATTTTATTATTTGTTAATTATTAAACAGATGAATAATTCTTCACTCAATTTGTACCCTTTGTTTACGATATTTTTCAACAAATTTTTAAAATTACAATTTTTCTCTTTTTTCAAGGGTTTGTGAAGTAGCAGCCTTGGCTGCAATCAGTTGTTTTCGGCAATATTTGAGAGGGTTTGTCTGTGATCGGAATAATTTGTCTGTTTACGGTATAGTTCGCCGATATCATGTCTTTTGGGTGACTCACGCCATCTTCGAGGGATCTACGAAAATAAGCGTCGGGTAGAAATTCCTGATTGTTTGAGAGGGTGGTTGAAATAACAAAATTGAAGTTTTCGAGTATTTTAGCTGAGGGTAATAAGAGACGAGAAGCGGTGAGGTTAGGAGGGGGGGCGTATAGGTGGTAAAGGGTGCCACCGAAAAATTCGAAAAATGAATAAAACGTAAAAAAAAAAAAAATTTTCGCTGAGAAAACAATCTAATTCTTTGGGGTGGTCGGATAGTAGGGGGGGAGGAGGTAAGGAGGAAATTTCAGTCATTACAACTATATATATAGTTATAATGATGAAATATTTGTTGCCCTCACTACTCCTCCCCACCCTTAACACTTAACCCGTTATCAAATCACTGGTAAAATCGTTATACTTTTGGACGAGTAGAGTAAGCAATAATTCTTCCGAATATTCTCTTCTTTTATCACTTCAATATAGTGTATTATAATACAGGCTTAATTTGTTATAAAATCGGACAGCCGTTTCACGTTTA
>JAPYYV010005522.1:0-15302 GCA_030522625.1 Copidosoma aretas | reverse complement strand
TTTTTACTAGCCCCAATCGAAAACTTAGAAAATTTCCAGGTTTTCACCAGCCCCCCTCATAAACTTAGAAAATTTTTAGGTTTTGACCAGTCCCCCTTAAAATCATATTAATTTTTCACATGAAAACTAGAATCTCTTATCTTAAACATAAAAATTTATCATTTATTAATATGTAGTCAAGCAGTTGAATAATTTTATTTTGATGAATCTTTAAACAATTTTAATATAATTCAAAATAATACATATGTTTAAAAATTTGAGCAATTATTGTTTAAATTATTTTTCCACTCTACCTTGTGGTAATCATTCAGGAAAGCTTTTTTTATAGTGGCTTTCCCATTTGTCTTGGTAGAATAAGCATTATACCAGCTTAAATTAACATAATTTATTGTACGACAAACGTTACTTGATAGCTTTTTTAAACCACTTTAATGATACGAAGATAAGTGGGCCTACTCTACTTTTTAGTTTTAATTCAAATACCAAAAATTTTTAAGAAATTTTATTATAAAGAACAATAATTAATTATAAATCGAACATTTGATTACCATCATTAAAAATTTCCTTCCAAACAATATTGTCAATTCTATTGTTATTATTTAAGTGCAATTGTATAAATATATTATTTGGATTTTTGCATCTGGAATATGCTACATATAATTGTCCATGAAAAAATAACGACTTATTCAAGTAAAGACCTATTTCATCAAAATTCTGACCTTGAGATTTATTTATAGTCATTGCAAATGCTGATACTATTGGAAATTGATTTCTGTATAAATCAAAATTCAAAGAAGTATTGTTTCCAGAATATAATGTTATTCTAAGTAAAACAACTTCATTTCTAAATTTTCGCCAGTAATAATTTCAACTTCAATGTTAAATTTAAATAAATTGGTTATTTTTAATCGCGTGCCATTACAAAGTCTATCATTAATATTTAAATATCTTATTAACATAACGATTGCTCCTATTTCCAAAGTCAGTTTATGCGGAGAAAGATCTTCTCGAATTTTATTTAACACTTCTAAGGGAAAATTATTATAAATATCATCATCAGATTTATCAACTCCTTTGTATGTTGCTTTGTCAATACTGTAACACGTTACTTCGTTTCCTTCGACATGATATAAAATTTTATTATTTAAAAAAATGGTGTATTCATTATTAGTAGTTAATATAGCACTATTCATATTAAAATTTAAATTTTTTCCAAATATTTCCGAGCAAACAACTATTGTTATCTAATTGTCTGGGATATTGAATTTTTTGCTTATTCCGTTTCCAATATTTAACAAAATGTTAGAAAAATTTTCATCAATTAATCGAATATTCGTATTGAAATAAACAATTTTGAATAATTTCCACAAATATGATGATATTATTATTTCATTGATTATTATGCTTCTATTAATATTTATGATAACTGGTAAAATATGACGGAAATCGCCTCCTAGAACTATTAATTTTCCTCTAAATGGTTTGTCATTGGTACATTAATCTCTCAAAGTTTTGTCAACAATTTCTAATTCTTCCTTCAGTATTATTGACGTTTCGTCCCATATAATTATATCAACTTCTATTAACATTTTTCTAACCAAATCAAATTCAAAAAATTAACTTTTAATATTATTTAAATCCAACAGTAATTTGATAGTTATATGATTTGTCATACTTTTTGGAAGCAGAATTGACGCAATACCTGTCCACACCATAAATATAGTTTTTTCTTTTTTTACAATAAAATAATAAATCATAGTTTTGTACAAAAATGTTTTTCCAGATTATCCTGCACAATCAATAAAACCAATCTTATTACTTCCATTCCATATACATCTAAAAATATAGTTTTGTGCTTCATTTGATATAGAGTACAAATCAATAAACATTTTTTTACTGTTTTTAATTTCTCTAAAATAGTTTTCCACATTGAAAATAAAATTTTCTGAAATAGGTAGATTGAAGTTTTTACGAGACTTATTTTCTGATTTTAAAATACTGTTTGTGTGTAAAAGAGCTTGATTTATTTTGTTTTCAACGAAATCTTTAGTACATTTTAATTCATATAATCTTCATATATCATCACCTTAAATATTTTCTGCAAGTAAAAACAATGCAAAAAATGTTCTTAATTGATTCGGTAGCATATTAACACTTGCTTCTTCAAAAATGTTCAAAATATCTAAATCATGTTCAATTAGATCCATACTTATTGCTGTTTCTTTAAAACTACTGTATAATTTTCTTTCGTATGTTTTTAAATCTTCTAACTAAGTACAACCTTTTTTTTTATTTAATATCAATTTCAGAAAAAATCTTTCTTGGTCTTTTGGTGAAATAACATATAATCTACCGATTGCATTATGTTTTCTAGAACGTCGTCGTTGTTCCCATTTTTTCTTTGCTCTATTGAAAATATAATATTTAGGAATGTTTACGTACTTTAAATTTTTAGCAAAATCATCTATTTTATTCAATTCAAACTATTCTTTTGGTTGTGTTTTATGATTATCTACAGATTCGGAAATTTTTTTTCCTGAAATACTATTATTGGTTTATTTTCAAGATGAATGGTCAAAATAACGACGCTATGTCTCCTACCGCAAATAGGATATTCTTGTAAGCGCCATGCTACTTCCATTGGACCTAAATAACGTGCATCAATATACTGTTTAATTTCGTCGTAAGATTCATTTTTAGCGTTTGATTCTTTTTGTATTTTACAAAATGCCCTATCGTTTACTTTATGAATATAATTATGTATTTATTTTATACTTTGTATTGATGCACAGCACCCAACATTTACATGACAATTATAATTAATCATTGAAAATTTATTGTACAGTACAACCATTGATTCATCAACTAAAATCTGTTCATTACTATTCTTTATTCTATATATATTTTGATCTAAAATATTATTTCTTCTTCTATATTCTGGATAACTATTTTTTTAAAGATATACTATCACTAAAGTTTTTAGGAAAATTCTTTTTCCAAATTTTCTTATTTTTATTTAAACATCCCTTATTAAAATCAGGAAGATTAACACAACAATTTTTTTTGCATGCTTACATTATGATTGAAAATAATCGAATAAAATTTTTGAGAAACAATGAATCAAATTAATGTATGGAATGTTATCAATGTTTATTAGATCATATTATTAATAGTTCATCAAAAATCACACAAAATTTCGAACAAAACATTAAATTGGAAACCTTTGTATTTTACCTTCAACGTACATAGGCAGACGACAATGCATGCAACAGCATTATCAAGATGCAATGGCAATTATGAGAAAATGTGGTAGACAAGATATATTCATAACTGTTACACGCAATCCCAAATAGAAAGAAATAAAAAATGTATTCAAAGACTTTCCTAAAAACAATTTACCAAATGACATACCAAATAAACAGTAAGATTGTTTTATACAAAGTTACAATTTATAGTTGTATGAACAAAAGCATGTCCCAGTCTCCCTCCCCACTCCCACCCCCCCCCGCTCCGCCACAGTTACCTCTCAGTTCCCCACAGCCCACCCTCAAATAACGTAGTTATTCGTTTATTTTTACGTGATATTTAACCCAATTTCTTTGGGGTTATCTCCCCCCCGTTCTCCCCGCTTTGACTTAGCTCCCCCTTGGCTGCCCACAGCTTCCCCTCCATCTCCCCCTCATCTTCTCCTCAGCTCCCTCCATAGTCTCATAACCGATTCTACATTACACACACACACAACTTAATTATAAGTTCATGCACATGAATTCATTCTCCATTTAATATGTTTTAAGATTAACATTATATTTTTATGTGCAAACCATAATGGTGATGTAGTTTAGCAAACTATATCCAAGCAGTGATAAGCAAAGATATCCCCATCAGAATTTTTTTTTTTCCTACAAAATATGATTAGCAATATATTTTTGTATATTATGCTTACTATACAGGTGTATTATACTTTTAATTATGATGTAAATACACAAGGTTTGCTTAATAGCACATGCTTCTGACAAGGGAAAAGACCAAACATATTTTAGGGCAATTAACGGACTTAATCAGTTAAGATAATACAAAATAGGCAAAAAAGATAAAGTTATGCATGAAAAAGTGGAGGATAGGGAAACGATAGGATTTATAAAAAGAACAACAAAGAAAAATAAACTTGACAAAATCAAAGATAATTTTATGAAGGAAAGAAAGACAATCGTCAATCAGAAAATATGAAAACAATATATGGTAATTAACATTTCTATCATCTGTTTATTGTAAAAAAAAAAAAAATCAGGGAGAAAAATAAAGTAAAAATAATAAGATATTTGTGAGGTTAGAAGTTTTCAAGTGATAAACTACAAGATCAGCAAAAAAAAGAGATAAACATACAAAGCTTACATTTCAATGTAATGAGGGAAAAAAAAACATCAAATAAAATGTTAATAATATCAGTCAGAAATATAAGACTAAATGATAATGAAGAGATATGATGGGGGAAGCTAATTCATATGAAAATATAAGACATTTATGTAGGTAAATAAGGTGTGACAGTAAAGATTGAAAGTTCAGAAATATGTTATGCGTTATAAAATATGATGATGTGTACAAGTAAAAAGAAATTATAACAAGTTGTATTATGTATAATCAATTACATAAGTTACTAAATTGAAAACAATGTTAGTACTAATATAAGAGGATGAGAATTTGGAATAGTTATGAAACAAACAAGGTAAATGTAGAAGTTTATAAAAATCTATATATGACATGAATAAAAAAACAAAATGAACAATTTACATTTCTAAATATTAAGAAAAAATTTAAGAATGAGATCTTATTATAAACTTATATCCATAATTGATTTTACAATGACCAAAAAGAACAAACAAGGGCTCATGACTATTTCTGTTATAATAATGATTGCCTAAATATTGTAATCATATACATATTAATCAAAATTAACCTTAAATACCAATGAAAGTCATTATTAGTATTAGATTATTAACAATTATTTGATAAATCAGTAAACTAATTTTATGTATTGACTATATCTGTTAAAATTTTTAGCGAATTTTTATGAGATTACTTTGGTTATCTATGTTCATTCGCATGTATCAGTATTAAAAAATAAACTTTTTTATTCATTTTTTCGACAAGAGAATATAAATATTGAAATTTAGGGGTTGGCGCGCGGAGCGCGCAGGGGGACGAAGCCCTACTGGTATATATATATAAATAATTCTACATATAATTCTATGTGGAACCTCTATTTAAAAAATTTGTTTATTACATTCGTTACAAGAACAAATTCTTAGGGAATGTTTTTTTTTAACTAACACCCAATGGATCTCTTAAGGAACGATTTCGAAGAGTGTGTTTAATATAACGATGTTTCAATAGATGCATCTTGTAATAAGTGATACAAATGTGCGTTTACATTAATGACACGTAAATATGTTTCAATTATATGACACAAAAATTATTGTAAATATTAAGTACTTAAGTTACTGGCGTTGCTACTAAAATACTTGATTAGTCTACCTTATGAACGTCCATCTTCATGTGCACTTTCATAAGAATGTTAAGGTAGAGTCACTGAGGAGTCATGGCCCGGTCAACCGAGTTGTCCACAACGAGAAAGATATTGTATTGTTAGAGCAGAGAGGTCTAGCTCAGGAGAGTTTGGACACACATTGAACGCTTGTAGTACAAGTGTCCGTACAATAACAGTATAGCTGTCCGTTCTTCTATAGTGCTGCTTTAAACTGTAGGAGAATGGACAGCTGTACTGTTAATGTACCGAACTTGCACTATCAGTCTTTGATGCTCGTCTAAAATCTCCTAAGCCAGATCTCCGTGCTTTTACGGTACAATATTTTTTTCTGCGTAGGTAAGATCGAGCCCCCACGATATTGTCCGGGTAAACCACTACAGGGATTTTGATGTGTTAGGTCTCTGAGCAGTTACAGTCGGTGTCTAAGTTCTAGGTATAATTAATATAAGGTTATTAAGTTGGTATTCAAAATTCTGGTTGATGATCTAAATTAATGTAACATCCAATGAAAGCATCAATCAAAAAGTATATTTCGTCAATTGCTGAATTGTTCAACTCTTTAGCAGAGTTTTTCTTAACTGGATTAAAGGTATTGCTCTCTGCATCTTTCTTCTATTAAGTAAATATCTTCTCTTAGGATAAGAATGATTCGATTAACCTGCTATAATGTAGTTTGGAGAAAAATTCTTTAGCTAATGAGAATCATTCTATTTGTAAGTACAATGTTTTATCTTTCTTTTGTACTTACTTAAATTAAGATTGATGTTAAGAATGATTTATTTAATAACTCCGAACCCGTTCTAATATGTCTGTGGAACCAGTAAATAGTAATATTTAATAAATAAACATCCAATTTAAGATAGATCCCCTGTATGTTTGGTAGCGTTAACATGTTCTTAATAATTGCTCTCTTGTCAGTAAATAGTAATGATAATGTATAACATAAATGGGTTGTTACAGCCTGACTATATTTGTGATTTTCTATTATTACTGCCAAAATAGAATTACGAAAAAACAGTTATTCCTGAATACTTGTTTTTAGGTTAAATAAATATTTTTCAAACTTAAATAAACATTTATTTCAGAGTAATAAGTGTTTAATAATTTTAAACGAAAACACTTCAGATATCAATACATATTTATTTGCTACAATTAGACATTTATTTTTAATATTGTAAACTTCTTGTATTTCTCTCTACATGCTTAATTTATACGTGAGAAAATGATTGTAGGGTATATCAATAATTTAAATCCACTACTTTCTTCTTAAGCAAAACATCTTTTATTGAATTTGCAGCCTATATTTCGTCTCCATTGTTTTGAGACCTCTTCAGGGCTTCTTTTCACGCAAGAGCCTCACACACCACGTACTACTATTCGCATATTGATGATAACCAATGTGTAAAAATACATCGTGAATTAAACATCAACTTTTTACAAAAAAAACTGTTGAGGTGACTGTGACTTGTATTGGCCGAGTGGAACTCAAAACAATAAAAACGAAATACAGGCTGCAAATTCAATAAAAGATGCCTTGCTCAAGAAGAAAGTAGTGGATTTAAATTATTGATATACCCTCCGAATTTTTATTTCATCCGAATACATATGTTTTTCAATTTAATCGATATTTATAAAATATTGATAAATATACAATAATTTTTTTAGAAATTGGTAAATATTTATCTACTTATATTTCATTTGGTCTCGAAACGAACAAATATTTTTTCATCATACCATGACGCATTCCCGTCCTAATTTCAGGCTGGGAAGTCATAAATTCCCGACCAAGCCGGGAATCTGTTTTATTGCGCACTAACGTACTGCATAGCTCTTTTATAGTTACTTTCTTACATCAGTGGCTGACGGTCAGCGGCTGACGGTCAGCAACTTATACATATAAATATAGTCGATGGTACTATGTAGCTGACGGAAAATCCCACATTCATGTCATAACCCTAAAATGGAAAGTGTGTGCGGTGTGTAGATATGCAGGGCATCAGATAAATAAATTAAGTGTCTTAAGACGTGCACAGTGGATTGTTAAGAATAATTGAGTACCTAGTGTTTGAACGTGCACTCAACTCCAATCAACGAATACAGAAAAATAGTTACTGCAAAAACTTGATAGCGTACTTTGTTTTCGATACGTGAACTACTCTGACAAAAGTGTAGACACCGCATAAAATACCTATGCAGTGGTGGGGAAATAGATAACGATCATAAATTTTCTGTAAAGCTGAACTTTTTACGTGGCTGAACGACTGTCACAAAATAGTGGCCTGAGTATATGGTACAAAAACGCTGTATAGTTGTTTCTCAATGTAATTTGTGTGTGAGTGTATATGTGTGAGTGTGTGTGTGTGTGTGTGTAACTGGTCACGGAGAGGCGGTTGGGAAGAGAGTGGGAGGAGAAAAAAATGTAGAAAAACTCATAGCCACCTATGTGAAAGCTTCATGTGTGTGTGTGTTTGTGTGTATGAGTGTGTGCGTGTGTGTGATGAGACCACTATAGGCCGTCTTAATAAACCGCAACACCTTAAGAGAGGGGGTGCCTGTGGAGCTCATCAGGAGGAAAATCCCACTTTTTTACAACATATATAAATATTAATAATCCACCAACCTGTAGCTCACGCGCGTTCTCTGGTCTCAGATTTTGGAGGCTCTTTATCCTCCGAAAGCATATGGCCAAATGATTTTTTGCAGAACGGTCGAGAATCACTTTAACATGCCCAGAGTGGCGCTCATGTGTATGTGTCGCGAAATGGAGTTGTGTAAGTTTGTGTCACTGGTCGCGGAGAGGCGGTTGGGAAGAGAGTGGGAGGAGAAAAAAATGTAGGAATACTCACAGATACATACGTGAAAGCTATATATTCAAAGAGTATAATAATAACAAAAAAAAAGATAAATTTATTTTTTCATTTCATTTCTATAATCTATCTCGTTTACAAGAGTGTCTATATGAAATGACGCTATACTATATAGTATAAGTTAATAAAAGTATAAAAAGCTGACGCATCGAGAGGAAGGCTCGTATTACTTTAAATTTTTATGGTCGTAGTTACAAGCATATACTGATATTATTTTCTTGCAAATAAATAAAATAATCTTACGTCGAAGACATTTTACAACAACTACTTTGTAAATATCTGACTTTGCAACAACCGCCACCCACAGTCAAACTCGTTTTCTTTTTATTATTTTTTAGTAAAATAAAACGTCTGATAATGTCATCATTTTTTTCCAAGTCACTAGAAAAATTCTCGAGAAATTTATGATACCCTAAATCATTACTCTTGTAGAATAAAAACATCAAACAGAATTGACCACATACGTTTGAAGATATACTTTGTAATTGTTTGACATTCCATCGGAGTTTCTTACAATCTTTTCGTAATCGATTTATGTGGTCGGGTTCATGCGGTTGAACACCATAGCTATCAAAGTATAAACCGTTACAATTTTTATCAACGTCAATAGCAATCCAATGCATACATGGTTTGGTATGACCATGAGTATTAATGACGAACGCCGTCGGTTTCGTCCACACCCGTGGAATCTGATCTGCTGCGAACACACCGACAGTGTGCGATCAGATTTGTGATAGAATTTGTAATATCTGAAGACTGTCCATTGCAAAACTCTGTAGATTCTATTCTATAGTGATAATTGTTCTCGACAACCCAAGACTTTAATTTATACGCGTTATTTAATGCGCATCGATACTTCTTAAAAGATGGTTTCTAGGCGTGATGAATACAATAAGAACCAGACGATAATGTATCGAAAGATGGAAAATCATTGGAATATTCCAACTTTATGATCTCGCGGATTGTAATTTTATGTAAAATTTTCCACTTTTCCTTACCTCTGACGTAAATTTTTCGCACTTTTTTAGCAATCTCTCGCAAAGCTCTATGAGCCACTTTTAAAGGTACCTCACCTTCAAAATAGTCAAGACCATGGAAATGCGTAACTATGGAAAGCCAATTATTTTGACGTTGTGCTATATCCATCGCTACGTATATATGTATTCTTATCAATCAAGCAGAGAGCAACTGATATTTGTCTGTGCCGTAGCAGCCATAATATATGAATTCGTTGCGTAATCTACCCACTAAAGTCAACAATGATTTGACGTGACGCATCAATTTAAAGAATATTCTCGTACTTGGCATACACGATACAGTTTACTGTCGTGGTCAGGGCTTCGGCAAACCGAACGTCTAATCTAACACTACCATGTCTGATCAGATTCCAATGGGAACATTTGTTGGCCGATAAATCAGGTGTTTAATCGAAAGCAAATAGACAGTAACCGTTTGGATAAGGTTTACGATCAATGTGGTTTCCTTCGTTGAGAAATTGAACACCAGTGCCCGAAAACAAGGTATGGTAAGCATTTTCGTATAAATTGTTAGTTTTAAAGTCCGGCTGCAATAGTTTGGAAGGAACTTGAACACCGTCAATGTACAAGCAGAGGAAATTAATGTTTAAATGATGAAAATTGAACGGATTCATTGTACGATCGCCATTTTAAGCTTGATTTTTTACAAAACCGACAATGATTCGTTTTGGTAACTGTCCTAAAATGATATTATCCAATGTCTCGCTGTGAATACCACTATGCATGGTCGCAGCTTTAACTTTGAGCCGTGTAAGTGGGTATTTAGCCGTACTCTTTAAAAGTGCTTTAGCATGGGCAAGTAAAACAGATGGACTTATTTTAACGCGTCTAACTAAAAGATTAGCTTCCTTAATGCGCATCGAAACTAAATTTGACGTGTCAATGAGGCAAAAAGCGTCGCGAGATCTGACTAAACGCATTCTCACTTCAACACCATTGATGAGTAATTTTTACTGATTATATACATCACAATGAAGATGACCAATGAGATTGATCAATTTCTTTGCTGGTAATAGCGCGCGTCGCTTTGCTAGTCCCACGTTGGCATCCATTACGTCTTCCATCTTTGTCGCCGTATCGTCACACCACAATGCGCTCGTTAAATAGGATGTTTTTTCAGTAGGCCTATAATCCAACAAAGTTTCCAGGTACGCTCTATAAGCATACGCGTTATTGGGTGGTGATACCGACTTCTGATTAAAGAACACATCGACCTGATTGAACAGCGAATGCATAAAATTATTGATTGGCCCCGTTTTTGTGACTTTAGCCAATAGATCAGCACTTAGATCATCATCTTCATCGACACATAATTTGACACGTAGACTGAGCTTCGTATGAGCAAGATCAATGTATTCTTCGCCATTACCTGCTACGACGAATTCGATGGGTGAATCATCTGTTAGCGATGATATTGGTTTATACTGTACCCAGTGCAATCCTTTAATAGTTGTTTGCGTCGGTGGAATATCAAACAAAAGAATCTCGGACTTTAAACACTTACATGAGTAGCTGTGCAAGAAAGCCATTTCTATTTATTTAACTATCAAATATGTCTCTAGCGGTTCTTTTCTTTTTTCCCTTCTTCTTCTTCTCTGACGCAACACTCGTCTTTGGTTTGGTTTTCTTTTTGCGTTGGTTGCGCACTCTTTTCACCTTTTTCTTTTTACCTTTTGCCTTATGACGACTGCGCGTCGACCGTGCAGAGCCACCATGCAGTTGCAACTGAAATAGTGTGTCGAAACAGCCACCTTTATAACCGGAACCTTCCACAATTTTATCCGATTTCTCCTCGGCTTTTCTCTTTAATACATCGCCAGATTCCCTCACACGATTGTAAAATGTCTCTTTGAAAGGCATATTTCTAGTGGTGACGTCAGACAAGATATTCATACCTGTTCGAACGGCTTATTTACCAACAGCTTTAGCACCTCGTGTGATGAGGGGCAAAACTCGTCGAAACACTCCGGCAAGAAACGATCCAATATCTTCGTGCCTTCGTTGATAGGGAGAACCAATGTAAATGGGTCCAACTCCCCCTCCACTGTTTCTATGGATCGTGCTTAAACTCCCCCCGCCACCACTTTGTCAAATAAAATTGTCGTCTTAGAGGTCCTTCATTTTCAAATGACTCGTTTAAAATGAAGTGTTACCGTTAGCGTTCCATAGTCACATGGTATGAGTCTGGAGCAAGTTAAACAACAGTGGTATGTACATAGGAGGTGAGAAAATTTTATTTTTGGTACTACCGTACGCGTAAACTTGGAGATCTTAAAGGTCTCACGACACCGCTCGCAACGAACGCGATTGAACGTCTCCTACGATGTATGGTTTACAGATGTCGCTGTAAACCATGAGCATGGATGGTAAAGCGTTGGCGAGATTAGCTGGACAAACCGATTTAATTTCGTTGTTTTCAACAAAAATAATTGTGGTACTTTCAAATCCAAAGATTTTATGTCATTTTTCGGATAACGTTAATCGGTGTACGTATTCGCTGTTGGACGTTTCGGGACAGACTAACTTTGCAACTACGTAACCACCCCTTTACAAATTAAAAATCACGTGAGCCTGCACAGTGTTATAACTATTACTTTCTTTAATAATTTCTTTGACTTTTGTGTACAGAACAGGACGTATATACAAATCAACATAAGAGACGGTCTCTTCTTCTTCTTCTTCTTCTTCTTTGAGCGTCTATGGCGTATGTGGTCGTGGTATGGTTCCTACGGTGATGTTTCTCTCGCTATTTTTCACTATGTGTTGAAAGGTCAGTGGTATTTCAATCTCTGTTATTCCAACGACCCATTGACCGTGCAAGTGAATTTGTTGTGGTAACCTAGTCACGCAATGCGTAGTAGTAGTATCAGGGTAATACTGAATACTACTGTTGCTAGGCAACACAACGTAAAATTCTTTTTTCATTGTATGTTTTTTAAATAATCAGCCTTTACCCATGAATGGAAATTTTCGGGATAACCCTTCCAACTTACAAAATATTCTTTGGATCGTCCTTTATCCCGACTTTTCAATGCCATGTCCACCTCAAAGAAGCTTTCCTTTAAATTCTTACGCACTCTGCTTAACTCTTCTTCGTAAAAGAATCCGTCAATGTCTTCGACGGCCAAATCTCTGAGGAAATACACCGGAGGTTGGCATGTGCAAGAGATACGTACAATTTTAAACAACTCCAAAGTCCATCCGCTCTCGTAACCTTTGGCATAGACACTTCTCGCTTTACTAATACGAACTAAATCTCCAACGCTGTACTTTGGACTTTTATAAGCATGTCCGCTATAACGTGGCTTTATATGTTCACTCGCTTGCGCAACATTGTTCACGTCAACCGGTGCCATCTTTCTCGACGAATGCTTTGGGCGATTGAATGCCTCGATTATTTTCGGAAGAACATCTACAAAGCGATGGGTGTTTGTATGTGAAAATTATCGCCACATTCTTTCCTTTATAGTTCTTATGAAGCGTTCGGCTATAGCAGCTTTCGTCTGTGGTCTACAAGCTACCCGATATTCAATTTCATTGTCTTTTATAGTTATCTGCATTTCTCGTCCTATAAATTCTTTATCTTTATCTGTCTGGAGGCACATTGGTTTGCGATCATTGCTTCTCGACAAAATACGTTGAAATGCTTTGGCAACGTTTTTCGACGTTTTCTCCCATATCAGTTCTACCCAAGCGTATTTGCTGACGACATCGATGACAACGAGAACGTAAGCGCAGCCGCCATTGTAAGTTTTTAAAGATCTTAAATCTATCAAATCAGCTTCCCACACATCATCAAAATTGTGCACATTATAACTTCTTCTGGGAAAACGATGTCTTATAGGTCTGTGTAAATTGTATGCATCTTGACTCTCGAGCCATCCTATTACGTTTGGTCGCGAAAATTTATTTTTCACAGTACTGACGAGTTTGTTTCCACCTGCGTTTGCAGTGGGTCGTGCCGCTTTGTAGTAAAATTTTTGCAAAGTATTAAGCATTTTTTTTTTTCATTTTTTTTTCCTTCACACTCTTTTTCTTGGTAGGTTTAAATCCAATAACTTTCTTGATGCGCGAAAAACTTTTCAAACGTAATTTTGCTACACATACAGCACGCCGTCAATAAAGCGACTGTTCGCTCGTCCGGTGGTGTTTCTCCAGCAAGCATACGAGAAAAAGCAAATTCAGCTAATACACGATCAGCTTTTCGACGATTACCTTTCTTCTCCGTAGCGTAAGCAAGATCGTGCTGACGACAAGCTTCATCCAAAGGATTGACTCCCACGTCTCCATGCTCAATGTGCTCCGCTAGATTTGTTCCTGGGCCACAAAATTTGTATCCAGGTACATGCATTTCAAACGGTAGTAACTCAATAATGGCGTCAAGAGCACTATTTTTTTCCTCCTCCTCCAGCTTTACTACTTTTTCTTTCTCGTTATTTTTCCGCTCAACCGACGCCATAATTTAATTTGACGTTCCAGAGGTGCGAATCTCTTTCTATTTGTTTTCTTAATGACGTGGTTGGTTCAGTTTCCGAAACAACACTTTGACTGCTTAAACGAGATCTTAGATTTTTACTTGGTGATTTTTTTGCTTTTGAATTATCACCTCTGTGGTCGTCGTCATCGATCAGTAATCTTAATACTCGCTCGTTTCTGACACACTAATGCATGATGTTTGCGATTCGAAGCGCCGTGGCTAACTGATCCCGCCCTACTGATGCACGTTTTTTCCTGTCCCTAAAGACATCATTTACAATATCGACAATGTTCGACTGTGGTATACGAACGGCGTCTATAATCACTGTATTATCATTCGTCCACTCGACGTTACCGGTAGCACACAGGAGACGCAGTATCACTGCAGTGTTTTTACGAAACTTTTTGGATACAATTTCGATAACCTCGGCATCCTGACGCTTTTCTTTTTTGCGCTCCCTCTCATCCTCGTCGTCGGACACTTCGCTATCTTGTGATGTGTTTTCGTCGACATTTTCTAGATTTGTATTGGTGTGTCTCTTTCTTTCGTTCTCTACTTCCTTAAAGTGTAAATATCGCTGCAAAACTAGCTGGTATTTCTTTCATTTTTCTCGCTCATCCCCGTACGGTAAATTCAAGATGTCGTTCATTTCTACGTCGAGTCGACTCGTCGTAGTACCCGGAGTTTGTACAGATTTTAGACCATCGCTGAGACACGCGCTTCGCAAACTTTCCACGCTCTCTTCGGGAAGAAGAATCATCAGAAGAATTTCACGTGCTCCATTTTATTCACACAAGCGAAAGTAACGTTCCCAGGAGTGGGCCCAATAAAGCAGGTAAGAAGCTTCCTCCCTGTTGTACAATAATTTTCTTCTTTGACGCCGAATAAATTTTTTTGTCGGTGAGTTTTCTAATAACTTTGGCGTGTTTGCGTAAGCGTTTCTTGTTCGTTGGGGTAAGCGGTACGTTTCCTTCGAGAATATTCAACGCAGACTCGCAAATGTACCTGATCAGTGTGGCATCAGCTTTGCGTAAGAACGCCCTCTGTGGTTTAGTGTCGAGATGATACAGAGCTCTCAAAATGGCGGTGTGCTTCCGACCATATGGAGAACGTGATTTTGTCGCCATCACAACGTTACGATGGAAACTTGATTCGCCGTGTCGCTTCCTTTCATCTGTTTTTTAGCCACACGGAAAGAAATTTGGAAACGAGAGACTTCCAGAATTTTTTGAAGTAGAACAAGTCAATGTTAATGAGTGGAAAACGCTCACTATTTGAAGCAAAACAAACAAAGTCATGAACCGCAGCTGTGCCATGAAAACCTGAACTGTTACAATTCAAAGATGCAAGCGCCACATCGCATGTTTTGATGCGTG
>JAPYYV010005521.1:0-15302 GCA_030522625.1 Copidosoma aretas | reverse complement strand
TCCATGGACGGTCGGTCATTTTTTTTGACCGTTTAAAAAATGACGGGTCATTTCACATACAACAGTGGTGTACGCGTCACTGACCGTCCGTGGACCGTCTTTTTTGTGTGGTTTGGACCGATTTTTAAAAAGACGGTCATTTCACAACACTAGGTTTGTTATTATACTGTGGGTACTCTATAGAATTTGCAAGAGAGCCATCACTTACAGTAGTGTTTTAGTTCTGCATAAATGCGGTTTTTTAATGTAATGTGAGTACTTTATAGGATTTAGTTTTTTTTATTAACAGCGCGAGCTAGCGAGCGAAGCTCGCGAGAGAGCAACTTCAGTATGTGAATTTTTTTGGTTGTTTAGTCGTAGTGTTTTTTTTTATTTTTCGTTTGTAGGGCGTCGGGTGGATGGCCATTGGGTTTTGGGCATGATTGAGGATGGGAGTGAAGATTTGCGACTCCAGCTGTGCCCAGACAACGTGAGAAATGCCCATCATCGATCGTCATGTGAAAAAGAGAACTAATATCCACACAGATTTATGGCGAGCATATGACTGTTTGGGGCAACATGGATACGTACACAAGAAAGTGAATCATACTGATCCAGAAAATCCATTTATTGCTCCAGATGGTACACATACGCAGAGAATTTAATCTCAATTGCGTGTTGTGAAGAAGTTTTTCAACAAAGATAGTCGTTATAAGCCAGATAATTTTGGTGATTCTATTGTCGAATATTTGTGGAGACTTGCAACTCAGCTTAATAAATTAGACCCGTTTCTTAAACTTATTAATGCTGTACAATCTGTACATCACGTCGATGAATACAAATTTTATTTATTTGCTCACACATACAGTTATACTATGCACCTTCTTATTACTTTTACATGTTATTTATGTCTAAATTTCTGTTTCATTAGGGCTACCTACACAACGTTGCGTTTAAATATTTAGATAATTATTTTGCAAAATTGATGGGTTTTCGCAACTTTTTTCTTTACTGGCATACTCTCCCAGTACTATACTTACCTCCTTCCTCCCCTTCTTCTTTAAATCGTACCCCTAGATACTAAAGCACAACCGAAGAAATTATTAAATGAACCTCAAATTCTATATTACATTGATCATATATTTAAAAGAGAAGGTTATACATATTGTATCAATTAAAATAACATTGCAGAAAAAGTATTAAATGCCTATTTTACATGCATATGTGAAATATATTTTTCACAATTTTACTGTAAGTAAAATTGCAAGGCCAGTTCATCAGCGTACAATACGTCAAGGGCTTTTTTCGTCATCACGTGACCGGCTTCCCTTACAAAATTGAATAATATATTAAAACCTTTGGTTTTGTATAATTAAACTATTCATCAATGTAAAATACATAGCATAATATTGGTTTGATGTTCACAATAATTTTCTTCCATAAACAGGATTACCTAACATTTCATTTTGTTTACTGAGTACGTAAACATGGGTGTGTTTTAGAAGACAGAAGACCCAAAATGCAAAGGATATATTTTCACTTATTTCTCAAAAAATAGGAAAACAGAGGTGAATATTTACTTTTTTTGATAATACATTAAAATATATCAACATGTTTCGAATTTTTTGCTTGTAGGTCGCATTACCCATTGTTTTTTTTACAAGACTGTTAACTTTAAGTGTAAATTATGCAACAAATTGATGTTGGGCTTTGAGGGCAAGGTTCTTGCATGTACAACATTTGTGATATACGGGGCACGGTTGTCGCGTGTCGCATGTTCGAATGTGTAGCTTATTAAAGGGTAATCTTACAGTGTATCTTATCCTAAATCACGGTATATTTCAGCACAACATTACCTAAGAAATAGAGAATCATGCGTGTATGTTATATGTCGTACTGTTGATGCATGCACGAGATGTACGAAATACGGGCACGGTTCTTGCGTGTCTCGTTCTGGTTGTACGTTCAGGTAGTACCACAATTACTATTAAAACTTCGGTCTTTGCTTGAGTGACCCAAGGTCATCCCACCCTTTTTTCAGTTTATGCAGCACGATACACGGCATAAGTATTTTATTTACGCGGCAGACGATACAATATACGAAGCTTATAGAATGCAGATGTTATATAGTTGTATTTAACACGATATATTACATATGAAAGAAATTATGTTAGGTGTATGATACAAGAGGCACGGTTCTTGCGTGTCGCCTTATGAAATGTTTTTCTACAAAAGTATTAGCTATCAGTTTATATAAAAAATTACGAGATATTTTACACGTAATGTTAAATATAAAAAAAAATCTTGCTTGTATGATACAGGGGGCACGGTTTATTCGTGTATGAGACGTACGAGATAGAATGTGCGATTTTTCCGTGTCGCATTATAAAATGTTTTTTTTACAAAAGTGTAAGATTGCAGTGTAAATTATGTAAAATCACGGGATCTTTCATATGAAACGTTACCTATAAAAGTATAATTTTACTGTCAGCGGTAGATACTGTCCAATCATCACCCTAAGCGTAATAATATTCTTATATCTTGATGCAAAGCATTTGTGAATCATAGCTAAGGAATATGATATGAATCAGACCACGTCCACTTTCCCGTGATCTTCTTACGCAACTGACATGTTTCATTGTCTCGTGTCTTATATATATGCATATACTTATGTCGTGTGTCCCTTTTTTCATCCCCCGTTACAATTGTCTCCGTACGCAACTAACGAGGCTTGTGTTGTGTACGTAACAACCGTGCCCCGTGTCTTATACACGCAACAACTGTGCTCAGTATCTCGTACACGATTAGCGGTTTGTTGCTTTTATACACTACCTGACTATACATGATAGAAATTTTTGCTTTTTCATTCATTATACTTCTGAATTGATTATTATTTAATTCTTTTTTGTTGGTTTCAAGTAAGTTAGATAGCATGATATGTATGAAAATAAATAGTCGTACAAATGTATTTGCATGCTAGCTTTTTATGCGTTCCTCTCACTAAGTACTTACGATGTGATTATATTCTTTTTTTCATTCTGCCTTATTTAAAACATATTTCATTCATTTATACAGCTGTAACATTTATGTTTCATATAAACTTATCATAAGATCAAGATATATTAGTAAACAACGATATTCCTATAAATATGCATACGTGCTTTCTAAACTAATGTTATTTATTTTCTTTTTTTAGCATTATTTTTCCCAAATTTAAAGTGAAATTTTAAGCAGAATATCATCACATTTTCAAAAAATGGTAGACTTAATTATCAATTACATGTAATTTTTTTATGAGAAAAAATTTGTAATGTACATGTAGTTGTCTCCTATTCAATTGAACTTTATTTGTTTTTTAGTTATATATGCACAGTATGCATTTTTCATTCAAAATTTTATCAGCAGCATATTTATTTTTTCCGGTTGGAACAATGTTAATACTGTAAATCAACAGCTCGTTTCCTGGTTTGGAAAAATAAGTAGAATTTTTCTGACATTAACTATATTTTTCTGTTTTAAATTCTACAGGATAAATAATAGAAAAGTTTTTAGAATGATTTATTGTTTATTTAAAATTTTAAAAATATTTCAAACATTTAATAATAGATAATATTTTTCATTCACAACTATATACAGTAATTATTAATATAAACAAAAGGAATGCTAAAGATTTTGCACAAAATTATGCAAAAAGGTTCAGATTAATAAATTTTAGTCCATCTAAATGCTCAAAAAAATTAAAAATAGTAGACAAAAGTGCGTAAGTATCTTTTGGTATTTTTGAAAATTGTGTTAATATTATAATTCTTTTCATTTTATAAAATTTATTAATAAAATTATTAATATAGAAATTTTTATCAAACAGTAATCATCATAGATCTGTCATTGCATATGTCAAAAAAATAATACCAGAATTTTTTTTTTCAATGAATTAAAATATTCAGTATCAAAAGTTCTAACTTTTATATTAAACAATGATCATGGACATTGAATTCAATGTAACATTTTCTCAGACCATATAGAGAAATTTGTAACAAAAATAGAAATATATAAGGTAATATTTATTTTATTTTTAAGATACAATAAACTTACAACATTTCATATTTATATATTTTTAGAAAATTACGTTAGATAACGCAAGTGTTAAAATAATATTTTCCAGTAACGTGAATTCTTCCCTTTAATTAAATTTTAATTATTATTCTCATTTAAGTATTGTAGGAAGTATTAATTTATTAAAACACGTTAAACCTAAAAAGTTTATAATTTTGAAAAAATTTTGAGTAATATTGGCTTGATGATTAAGTAGTTACGCGATCGTAATTTTTTATTTATGTCATCTTATTAAATTAAATAAATAAATATATATTTATTGTGCTTGTATATCTAGAAAATATTTTTTATAGAAAATAAAGGTATTTTGAGAAATGGTTTTATTAAAAAAATTTAAATAATGAAAAAGGGTACTTTGGAATTCTAACCGACGGTTATTAAAAGTTGGACATGAATTTAATAAAATATGAAAATGACAATAATAGTATTGAAAGAGGAGAAAATGAAAATTATTGGTGACATAGCAGAACAAGGTTACTGTTTAAAGAACAATATTTATAAAAAAAATGTTTTTAATATATAAGCAATAAGATTTATATTTTGTCATTTTAGATGTATATTATTTATTCTAAATATCAAGAGTATAGATTACATTAAAGAATTAACTAGTGCAAGGATAGAACTAGAAAATTCGTTGATCGCAACAGAAATATTATCAAATGTGTTCATTTTATATTATTATTAATATACAAATAAAAAATGTTTCATTATTTTACATATTAATAGTATAATTGTAGTAATTGTATTATATGATAGGACCAGAAATTAGAAAATGCAAAAGAATAGTTGATTTAACGGACGAGAAAATCATATTTTATGTGCGACCAAAAACGAGATAAGTATTTTATTGATTTATTATTTTGCAAGAAGTTGTATACTGCACGAATATTTCAAAATAAATAAAAATAAACACTTCTACGGTATATATAGAGGTTAACGCACGCATTACTGTACATATATGCACTGATTTTTTTTTGTAAACGTGATTGTGGGACGATTTAATGTTGAATATTGACTCAAAACATTTTAAATCGTTCTTTAAGGTTCCTGGAATGTACAACAATTTTTGCAAACAGTAAGAACTCATCACATTTATTTTATGATACAAATATAAACTTAAAATCACGTTTCTAATCACCGTACAGCTGATCCTATTACCGCTCCCCAAACACCGTACGTGTTCTCATTACCGTTCACCATCTACCGCGTGATAAAAGATACAAATATAACCTTAATTATAGTTTATACCGTGATGTCAATTCAATCGTCTTTGCTCTTTTAAAATATTCCATCCATCACAATAAAAGTATTAAAAAAAAGGAATAACAGGATAAATTTAAGCTCATTAGAAAAACGAGAAACAACTGTCTTTCTTGAAATTAAAAGTGATAAGCCTTAAATGTATTACTCAATATCTAAAAGAGGTTTTCAAAAAATAGCCCGTTGTTTAAGAATACCAATCGCGTAAGCATTAATCTGGTCACATAAGCTTTATCAATCACGAAGTTAACTTACTTTACTGTCCAAGACATGTGTGTAATAATCTTTAGATATTTTTTTATAAATTATACAGCTAAATTTATTGCAAGTCATCAATAATGAATAGATTATGTTAATCAAGATTTGTATAAGTATTTTTTACCATTTAAATCAACTGAGACTTTGGTATAGAAAAGCCTTTAAAAACCGCATCAAAAATCCACTCTTTCAGCTCACTTTTTGTTATTAGGTAAGGACAATTAACATACCTGGTTTCTTATGTAATGATTTTTCATTTTGCCTGTTAGAATTGTGAACAGAATGCTATATTTAGCTGAAACATTTCTGATAATCTATGCTCCTGTAATAATTTTTTCTTAAGCTTGAGTGACCCTTTCGGAAGAAATATACATTCTAGGTTTATCTCTTTTGATTTCAAAAAAGGCATTTGCGTCTCGTTTTTCTAATGAGCTTACATTTTTTTATATTTTTCCTTTTTTTGATACATTTATGGTGATGGATTGAACATATTAACAGAGCAGAGATGATTAAATCAACATCTCGTTATAAACTGGAATCGAGGTAATAGTCGTATCGGTCATCACGCGGTAAATGGTGCGCGGTGATAAGAATACGTACTGTAATTAGGGTGCGGTAATAGGATCAGTTGTACGGTGATTAGAAACGTGATTTTAAGTTTATATTTGTCATATAAAATGAATTTGATAAGTTCTCACTGTTTATAACAATTGTTGTACATTCTAGGAACCTTAAAGAACGAGTTAAAATGTTTTGAGTCAATATTCAGCATCAAACCGTCCCACAATAACGTTTACAAAGAAATTCAGTGCACATACGAGTATGTACGGTAATAGGTATATTTATCCCTAGTTGGTGAAAGAAATTGTTTATTCAGATGTTTTTCCTTTTTTTTTATGGTACATAAAACAATCATTTTTGAATTCGTTTAGTAACCGTTCAAAATGTTGTTAGTAATTGGTATGATTTTGTGGGTTTTTTTCTGGGAAATGATCATTATCAACAAATCACTGATAGTTCAGATAACCATAATTATATGAATAAAAACGGTATTTATAAAACTAAAATTAAAATCAAAAATTTTGTTGACATGAATAACATTTGTGTGAAAAGAGTATTTTGAAATTAGAATTTTTTTTTCGATAATCAGTTGAGAGATAATAAGTTAATTTTATTTTAACCCGTATAATTAGTTCTGGTCATTATTATGTACTTGATTTTCATAATTTCCACTTAATGAAAATGTCAAAGAATTTAAAGGACGTTTTAAAGAAGTAAGTAATTATAGCAAAAAGAATAATATAAAATGCCGTAGAATTAAAAAGTTAAAAGAAAAAGACGAAATTAGAGAAGATCATAGAAAAATTATCGATGTAACCAGTAAAAAATATTGTCATGAACCAAAAATAGTGATAATACGAGATGGAAATAGTTTGTTTAGGTGTTTTTCATTTTTTTCTATATGGTATTCAAAATGAGAATATGAAGATACGCTTACATGTTGATCAAAATGTTACGAAGAAATGAAGTATATTCAAAAATTTTGTTTCAGAGAATAGTTGTAACAAATCAATAAAAAATCATTTCAATCATTATAAGTACACGAGTCAAAAAAATTGTAATGGTTCTAAAGTTGGAATAAGAAGTTTTGTAGATATTTATAACACTTGTGTGAAAGTTATTCATGAAAATTTTTAATGTAGTTTTGGGAATCCATTACTACAGGAAAATTTAATATTACACTATGATTATTTGAAACATTATTTTGCCCTCCACATATTGTAATAATTTAATAGATTTTATTGATCCTCTGGGGCAAGTGTATATATATAAATCGTATATAGACATTAGTTAAGGTTTGTATTCATGTAAAATTATTTAGTTGATATTTGCTTTTAGGAAAAAACGCAGGCATAGTGTATTAAAGGGTCACGTACCTTGTGTACACACTTATAGCCTGGTGGTAAAATAATAGAGTATATATTAATTCTTGTCTTTATAAGATTCATGTTTTCACTTGCCCCAGAGGATCGATAAGATATATTTAATTATTATAGTATGTGGAGGGCGATTAATGTTTCAAATTTTTTAATCTGGACCTTTGACAGAAGACAGGTCAATTAGATGTAATGTATCGTATACACAAAAATGAAGAATTCATCAGAACTTGCAGTGTGACAGCACATGCCCCCGATAGCTCAGTTAAAAAGATCATCCGTCCAGTTAACGGAAGGTCGTGTGTTTAAACCACAGTCGGGAATGAATTGTTTTCATTCTTGGTTAGAGTTTGTATTTATGTAAAATTAATAAATTGATATTTTCTTTTAAGAAAAACGTTGGCATAGTGTATTAAAGGGATATGCACCAAGTGTACACACTTATAGTATGGTGTTATAATAACGATTGTCTATTAATTATTGTCTATACACGATTATTATTTTCACTTGCCCCAGAGGATCGATAAATTCAATTAGATTACTATCTGACATTGTAAGCTCTTATAATTATGATATAGTTGATTACAATGATATAAAACTAGAAAATAAAATTGAAAGAAATCCGAAAATTTGCAAACGAAAAAATGAGTGCATTTTAAATAATAATATACAAAACAAAAAATTAAAATTACTTGAAAATACATATAATTCTGAAGATAATAATACAAAATTTTCAAAGTGTTAGAATTGAAAAATAACTAATTGTAAGTAACAGAAACCATATTTATCTGAAATAGACTATTTTGGAGAAATCAATTTTGAATGTCCTTCTTGTCATGCTTTTTTTTGGAAAGAAAAAAGCAGAAAGTTTTGTTGTAAAAGAGAAAAAATTATTTTACCTCCATTGAGTAAATTTAAAAAATCTTTGAAAAACTTAATAGTATGTAATGAAAATTTTCGGAACTTGATAAGATATTACATTAATATGTTCTCTTCTGCATCATATATTGCTAATACATTACAAAAAAGAAAAAAGCCACTTATTATTTGAAATCACAAAAAAAATTTACGTATGGATAGTTCTCAAGGTTTATTAGATCTTGTTGAAAATAGTACCTCAAATATTACACAAAAATTCGTAAAGAAAAAAAGTTAGAAATCTTTTTGTTTTACCTTTGATATATATAAATGGCCCACGTTACATGCAACAGCATTATTAGGATGCAATTGCAATTATGAGAAAATGTCGTGGACCCGATTTATTCATAACTGTTACATGTAATCCCAAATGGAAGTAGATTAATGATATATTAAAAATTTCCCAAAACATACTTTACTAAATGATATACCAAATACAACAGTAAGATTGTTTCATAAAAAGGTAAAATTTATTTTAGATAATAAAACAAAAAAAAAGTTATTCAACAAAATTTTATCCGACGTTTGTACAATTAAATTTCAAAAAAGAGGGTCACCACATCCTCATATTTTAGTGACGATGCATCCAGATAGTAAAATAATAACACCCAATGATAATGATGATATTATATTCGCAAAAATCCCTTCGGATGATCAAAGTATAAAAAAATTAGCTACTTAACACATAGTATATGCTCCTTAGAATGAATATAGTCCGTGCTTGAAAAAAATTATTATATTTGTAAAAAGAATTTTCTAAAACCATTTATTTAAAGTACTGCGAAAAAAAAATGATTATCCAGAATATAGAAGAAGAACTCATATTTTAGAGGAAAATAAATACAAAATTAAAAAAAGTATTAAAAAATTGAAGTTGACATTTCAATGGTAGTACGATACCATAAATTTCTATTTATAAAATGCAAATGTTACATAAACGTTGATATTGTCCATCAATACAAAGCACAAATTATGCTTGTAATTACATTTATAAAGGAAATCATAGATCATTTTGTTCAATACAAAAATAATCAATACAAAAAATGATGTTTATAATGAAATTAAGTTGTACATTGATGCACGATATTTAAGTAAAATAGAGACCGCGTTTAGATCAAAAAAATATCTTATTTGTGGCAGAAGTGCATTATATTGGCATTCTTTTATGTTGCTAATGCCCGTAAAACCTTGCAACACTATTTTATATGTGTCATCTTCGTGTAGTTCTATTTGAGAAAAAATCCTTGCTCTTAGTTAACAATCGTAATATACCGTGCTGTTGCCAGATGTTCTCATACATCACTTTAAACTGGTAAAGGATGGCAACTACGTACATTGATCTCATTCAGCTGTCTTAAGTCTATAACTACACGCCAACCCTTGTCGCTGTTTGGTTTGATATGTTTAGATACAATCCAGATATTTGAATTATACGGTTATTTTGAAGGCTCTAATGTATCCTGGTCAATAAGTTATTTTATTTCTATTTTTCTTGCTCCCTAAACGCTGGTGGGTACCTATACCTCTTTTAGTAACTCACTGTCAAGGCCAAATTAGAACAGGTTCTATTCCATCAGTTTGCAAGCATGTACTTTTTCTTTGCCATTACAATTTGAGGTATTGCCAGGCTGCATTATTTATTCGTACCTTTTTTCACAATTATTGATTGCATGCTTATTCCCATGCTCATAATAATCATCATGTTCTCATTTTTTCTCTATCTTATGATTATTACTTACTTTCTCTTGTCCTGCAAAGGGTCGCTTAAACGTTTCGCCTACTGATTCTACGTCGTCCCCATCAACGTTAAACGAGTCAGCCGAGTCTATAGTCTCACTCTCTAGTAGGTCCACTGTTGGGACCGGTAAATTTATTAGTTTGTCTGACATCGTTGTTCATACTGCACATAACTTATCGTTATCCTTTTCTTCTAGAAAATTTGAATATGTTTTTGTAATTTTTCTAAGCGCACCGAGCCCGCCCTTACAACTTCTTGCGCTTTACTTACATACGCATAAATAGCTTGCCTCATTTTCGTAAGAATTACAAATTTCTCCATTTTCACGAGCAGGATTTGACTTGATTTAATTCCAGTGTATTGTCTGCGGCACTTATCTGGCCGGCATACATCTAAAAAATGTTCCACCCTGCAACTATTTTCACCTTTATTGGGAAGTTTTGAGGACAACGTGCAACGTGTACATCAAATTGTCATGGGGTATTCTAGTTGATCCCAAAATCTGGTAAGCTCTGTGAGTTAAGCCTATTTTCTTTATTTCTTCTCCTTTATTAAACCATAATCTAGAATTAAAGTAATTTTCGTTGATTATTAAAATTTTCGCTCCCGTATCAGTGTAGAACTTCGCGTTTTTCTGTAAGTATGGGCTCTCTAAAATTACTGAAGGTGGTGTACGGCCTATACAGAATGTATTAATTTTTCCCGTGCGAATTGGCCGATTCTCGATCTCATTTTTTTTTCGTATCCTTTTTTAAGAATATGGGCGGTCGCGTTTCGTTGCCGCATTCGAAACTTGCTGGTATTCTATCTACGTGCGCTGTGTGCAGTTACTTGTCTGATATAGTGCCTATCTTGGCCCGTAAGAGCTTGCCTGTAGGTTTTTTGCTGTAAGGATCTATATGGTGCTTATTTACTACGGCATAAGTCTCCGACACCTCATGCTTCTCTGCCTCTCTCTTTTTATCGAATGCTTCATACTCACTCTGACTAGATCTTTTACTTAAAGTTATGAGATGTCTGACGATTAGGTCACTTGTCTAACATCTTAGGAGTTTAATTTATTATAACGGACATCTTTTTTGTTGCAATAGCAATTATTTTGAACGTTGTAAGGTTTATTGTTGTGAAAGTTTTGCCCCAGTTCCTATCGCAGAATTATTTTTTTCTATCATCGTTGCTGCGATTATTATTATAATGGCAATAGTTTCACCCATGATTGTTCTCTTTGTTATGATCCTTTCTATAGTAATTATTAGTACCTTAATATTTGCCGTTTCTATAATTATTTCTACTATAATCTCTCCCGTTGTAATAATTCTCCCTGGTATAATCCTTTCTGACTGTAGTTTACTGTTAGAATTATTTGTTAACGAGATAAGCACTATTTAACTAAGGCTGGTATCGAATTAGAGATATCTGGGTCCAATTAGGGTGAGGGGTGGAGACGACACTGTTTAACGGACAGACGTTAACTTAACTGTTCAGCAAGGACTATATAGCCGATGCTTTACCACAAGAAGATCGCTGATTAGTTACCAGTGTCACAGGCATCGCGGTGTTATTGGCTTTAGCACTCGCGAAGAATAAGTCGAGTGTCGATCTTCATACCGACAACATTATGTTGGCACTGTAAATAAATGATGAAGTAGCCATAATTCTGAACATTAATCTTAGTTTAATTTTTTTCATTGTATTGACCCTGATTGTATTGTCGTATTTCATATTTTATATCTTTGTGCCTTTGGTCGTTCTACCCATTATCATTAATAAATTATTTTTGTAATTTGTTCTGGTGATAGGCTTTTGTTTTGGTGCCTTCATTATATTGGAGCTCACAATGACGCCACTCTTTGTGTCTTTCCACGATTTCTCGCACCCATTGGTCAAGTGTAAGCTGTATTCTCGACTGTATAAACACCACTTACCACTCTTTCCCATGCGTCTTCCTTCGTTTATGTCAAGATTTATGACTGGCGTATCCTTTTCTACAATACTTATCATCGAAGTGCCCCTTTTACTGTATTTATATTCTTGTGTATATAGGTTCTTGACACCTAAGGTGCTATCTGTCGTAAGTCTTATTTATTATTTACGTTCATAGCAACTTCTATACCTTCGTTCAAGGTTTCTGGCCTGAAACCGGTTACGCTTCAAATATATGGCGTGCGCAGACAATATGTAAATTGCTTTGCAGCTTCCCTGTCGGTACTAAATTTTATTGCTATTTTTCAAGCTGTCAATAAATTCAGATTCAAGTAATGTGACATCATAAGCCTATCATGCAACCGTTCAACTCTATTGCAGTACTTAATCACTGGTTCTTTGATCTCTTGTGTCAATATTTTTATAGTGCGATTAGCATATTCGTGCCTCACATCATGTAGAATTGTTGCAACAGTGTCACACGTAAATCGTCCACCGAGTTGATCAGTGACAGCCGGGCACGAAATTAGTCTAATACCATCTCTTTTAGCCTACTTTCTAGTGCTCCTATGAGATATTTTTTGTAGTGTCATGGGACGATCTCTTTTCCGTTCGTACCTATTGTACGAGAAGCGAAAAATTTATGGGGTTTCCGCTGAATATCGGTACGCTATTTGTTACGCTGTTTATTAGTTACCATATGTTGTGCTGCATGATAAAAGGAGGTGCTTGCTCTTACTGTTGACAAGTCATTGTTTTTTTAAAATTATTTAAGTAAACTGGGTGGCTTCCCTTGGTTTAGTAAAGCGATCTCTGTGTTCCTGTTATATATCCACGACGGCTCGTCACGCCATAACGGTTCAAAACGGTTTGTACCCGGTCATTTAACGTCAAGAGTTCCCATCGGGTACTCCCCGCATGCTCATTCATTTTCTATTACAGATAACGTGAGTTTTTGGTCTCGCTGTTGGTTAAACAAAAGTACCCGTTGTATTTGTTCCTGTGATTCATCCCTATGAAGCGAAGTGTAATGATTTGTTTTTTGAGTCGGATGCTGTGCTCAACCCTCTTGTCCGTGAGCATCATTCGAATTTATATTGTTGTTTGTTAGATTTTTGCCTATTCCGTTTTTTATTGGTATGACTGCTGATAGTTTATCTTAAGGACTGCATTGCCGATGATTAAAGTTTTTTGCGACACTGTTCGTTTCTCGTATTACTACTGTAGTTGGGAGGGACTTTTTCTCTAATGATTCCTGGTCTTATCATTTTTTTAAATTTTATCATGAGCCCCAACTGTTTTTTGTACAGATTCTTCCATTCTGGTTGTGTTGCGGGGCTACATTTTAAAAACACTGTAACTATTTCCGATTATGACTCGCTTTTTGCTCCTACGCGGACCTCTTATTTGCTGTTTCTTGCCATGAAATTAATTTTTTTATCGTGGTTCTCTATTTTACGATAAATATTGAGCTATATGCTGATAAGCGCTTAATTGCTATTCAATAGTCAAGTCGAGATTTCAACTGTTTTATGCACTGTGTATGTATTTTTGCTATTTTCTTTACTTTTGTTATATTTTGTAACATACGCATTTCGTCCTGATTAACTCACGTATTTTAGTTATTTCTTTCTAATTTTGCCACCATGACGTTTACAGTATTATATTATTATTATTAATATTATAATCTTTATTTTATTATTATAAGATGTAACGTGAAAACGATATGACGCGTTGACAGTTACGTAAGTGCCTCACTTCATTTTTTTAACCCCAGAGACGAGTATAAATTTCCGTAAAATAAAAAGGTACTTAAGTGGTATTCTTCGCAAGAACAATGATCAACAGGACAGTTTTCAGAATATTCGACCGATGTATCGTGTCCCTTTGCTTGAGTACGCTGATCTCCCTCTTAGTGCATTCGTTGCAGTGCTTGTTTTCCTCCTTCTGTCTCTATTTGCATCATTTCGAGGCGCGACACTAAGTGTGTTATACAAAAATTTGTGATGTAGAGCAAAGAGTAAAAATTAGAAAAAATAAATTAATTTTCACTCGCACACACCATCCTATTTTTAAAACCAAAACTTTTGCGAGGAATTCTGTGGTTTCAGGGTGTCGTAAAATAATTGTACAAATATTGTGTGACCGATATTTATTTATGAAAACAGAAAGGTAAGAGCGTATATGTGTTGTTTTTCACGCACTGTAAGAATCTCTCTCTATACTTCTAAAGATCCACGTAGAGGCAGCTTACTGCGAGGGCTGGCCTTGATTGTGACTGTTTCTGACCGTGAGAGGGAGCCCGAGCGCTTTCGCCGCTCTTGGTCTGCGGCGCCTAATGACACAAGGGCCTTAGTAAGGGAGGGCCACATAGCGTTTACCATGCTTAGTCATGCATATCTAACTTAAGAATATAAACAACGATTAATTTTCACGAATGATCCTAATTATTAAGATCGAAGAGAAAAAAAAAAAAAAAAAAAAACTGATAGATCAATTTGAAACTGTTTTTTTTTTATTTATTAGGTATGAAAGACAATAAAAAAACAAAATTCATCAAAATTAGTCTTAGGATTTCCAGGATATGACTGATTACACACCTACACACATACATACATACATACATTCATACATACATACATACATACATATATACATATATACACACACGCCCTCACAAACAGAGACGGATATTTTCACAAAAATATTAAATTTAGATTCTTAACTTCATAAATGACATCATAACATGTAATTTTTTGTCCATAATATAACTTTCTGTGCGAGTAAGCAATAAAAGATTTCGGAGATGAGGCGTACTGTTTTCACAGTTGATCAGTGGAGAGCCAAGGTTGAAATAAGTAAATCAACCAAAAAAAGTTGTAGTATGTTGCAACGTTTCATCATCAATTTAATGACTTCTTCAGGCAAAACTTTATTAATAAAGAATAGAAAATTACATGAATATACACAGGCAAAATAGAATCAAAAACAATAGTACGAAGAGATGGAAACTTACATGTTGCGTGTTCAGAGGTACACTTGTCAATAACAGAAATACTACTTATATCTACGGGGTGAGTTAAATGATAAGAGTGGGAAAGAGGAGCGTTACAAGAGTTTAGAAAGTTGTGCATAAACACGGTTTAAATTTTGTGTATCCTCTTTCTTATTAATAG